>LPNX010101732.1:53879-119838 GCA_001517045.1 Pseudotsuga menziesii | reverse complement strand
AGCATATGCCAAAGGTAAAAACTCCTCCCCCTCTAGATCTAAACATTGATTTGGGTAATTGGTTGTCAAGTGCTAAGATTTCTGTCCCTGTAATTGAGAGCCTCAAAATTCCAAGTCAAAGAGATATTTTTATGAAAACCTTAGCAAAACCTAAGGAAAATATAGTTGAAAAATCTAAGGAAACAACTATTGAGAAGCCTAAAGAGAAACTGGTCAACTCAAAAGAAAATGAGAAGGATAAACCTAAAGAAATTTTTTCCAAGAAGCTGAGTAACTTCAATGAAGATGTCCCCATTATCTTGCATAGTAGGGATCCTAATAAAGAAGATCATCCTACCTTCTACATTTCTTTGATTGCAAAGAACAAATTGTTGCACAATCGCATGCTTGATTCAGGTGCGTCATCAAACATCATGACTAGAAAAGTCATGGAACAAATGGGCTTAACTATCTTAAGGCCTTACCAGAATGTATGCGCCATGGATTCAAGAGAAATTGATGTTGTGGGTATAATTCTAAATTTTCCAGTCAAACTAGCAGCATACCTTGACATAGGTGTAACCATGGACATAGTAGTCATAGATGTTCCTGATAGATTGGGAATGTTGTTGTCGAGAAAATGGGCTGCATCTTTGGGAGGATCTATTCAAATGGACTGGACTTACACCATGATTCCTACTTCTGAAGATGCACATGTCAAGTTATATAGAGAAAAGGAAAGAAAGTATCATGTAGAAGATCCTGATGAGCCAGATAATGAGTATATTTGTGAGACAGATAACCTGGGAAACCATGCTATCTATGCCAATTATCTTATACCCATCAGAGAAAAGGCTAATGATGAGGAGTATGATGAGCCATGGAGAATGAGTTTTGATAGAGCCTTTTCCAAAACTAGAAAAGGAGCCAGTATAGTCTTAACTTCACCTTCAAACAAGAAATTCAATTTTGCTTAGAGACTTGAATTTGATGCTTCCAATAATGTGGCAGAGTATGAAGCACTAGTCTTAGGACTTGAGATTGCTAAAGATATGGGTATCAGAGTGTTAAGTATCAAAGGTGATTCAAATCTAATTATTTCCCAAGTTAAGAAAACTTTTGCATGTAAAAGTGAAAGGCTTAAAAAGTATCGAAATACAGTTTGGGCCATCATGGGGTATTTCAGTGCATTAGACCTTATAGCAGTTCCCCGCGCAGAAAATAGTGAGGTGGATAGACTTGCAGTTGTAGCTTCGGCATTAGAGTTCACAGAGGAATTGGTAAAAGGAGATGGAAAATTTGAAATAAATTTCAGGCCTTCAATCCCCGATAACCTTGATCATTTGCATGTTTTTCAAGATGACGATCAGATCATAAGGTTTATTAACAATATGCATGAATTTGCCGATTGTCAGATCAACTATCATGATGAGCAAAGTTCTCATGTTGAACAAGAGGATCAGCCAAGAAACCCTATTCCCATTAATGTTATTGAATGGGAGCACACTTTTGATAGACAAGACAGATATAAAAAGAAAGAAGCAATAAAGTTGGATGATTACATAGAAATAAACATTGGTACTGATGAAGAACCAAAAAATATAAAAATTGGAAAAGGTACTTCTGATAAAGAAAGAAAAGATTTAATAGAGTTAGTAAAGGAGTACAGAGATGTGTTTGCTTTTACATATGATGAGTTAAAAACCTATCGGGATGACGTATTCCAACATACTATCCCCCTCAGGTCAGAAGCTAAACCTTTTCAGCAAAAACTTAGAAGAATAAATCCCAAGTTGGCCTCCATGGTCCAGAAAGAACTACAGAAAATGTTGGCAGCTGGCATCATTGCACCTACTAGACATTCATCGTGGTGCTCAAACTTGGTTGTGGTAAGAAAAAAGAATGGCCAATTGAGGATATGCATCGATTTTCGAAACTTGAATATTTCATGCATAAAGGACAATTACCCTGTACCTGATATGGAAACATTACTGCAAAGAGTAACTGGATCTGGTATAATGTCCATGCTAGATGGTTTCTCGGGATATAACCAGGTGCTAGTAAAACAAGAGGATCGACACAAAACCACCTTCACCTCACCTTGGGGAACCTTTGAGTATTTAAGGATGCCTTTTGGTCTTTTGAATGCAGGTGCAACATTCCAAAGAGCCATGGATTATGCTTTCAATGAGTTAATTGGGAAAATAATAGAAATCTACCAGGATGACCTTACTGTTTTTTCAAAAGAAAGATCAGACCATGTATCTCATCTCAAAAAAGTGTTTGAGAGATGCAGAAAGTTTGGCATATCATTGAACCCAGCTAAGTCAACACTTGGAGTTGATAAGGGTAAGTTGCTTGGACACATCATTTCCAAAGATGGGGTCAAAATTGACCCAGAGAGAGTAGAAGCTATAAAGAAAGTTTCTTTACCCCATAACAAGAAAGCCCTACAATCCTTCAATGGTCAAATCAACTTTATAAGGAGATTCATACCAAACTTAGCAGAATTGATGAAACCTATGCAGAAGCTACTAAAGAAAGATGCTAAGGTTGAATGGGATAAAGAAGGAAAAGAAGCTTTTGCATCCATAAAAGACTGCATCTCTAGGTCTCCTGTTTTGATAAGTCCTGATTACTCCAAATACTTCCAGATTTTCTCATTTGCATCAGAAGACACAATTGCCAGAGTTTTGTTGCAGAAGAACAAAGAGGGTCAGGAACAACCTATTGCATTCATGAGTAGATCCTTGCAGAATTCTGAACTTAAGTACACTACCATGGAAAAACAAGCCTATGCCCTTGTCAAATCTTTGAAACACTTCAGAACTTATATAGGTTACTCCAAAGTGGTTGGCTATGTCCCTCATTCAACAGTGAAGGATATCTTGTCTCAGCAAGATTGCCTTGGTATAAGGGGAAAGTGGGTATCAAAGATCCAGGAATATGACTTGGAGATCAAACCCACTAAATTAATCAAGGGGCAAGAACTTGCCAAGATAATGACAGAGGGAAATGAACAAGCCTTAGGTATGGTCTGTCAAAACAATTCACCAGCATCATCCATTTCAACTGGAATTCAACATCTTCAACAACAACAGTGGTATGCAGACATTATATTCTACCTCCTCAACTTAACATGTCTCGATCATCTAATGGGCCACAAGAGAAGATCACTAAGATTGCAAGCCACTAAGTACTGCCTCACCCAAGAGGGATTGGGTTGGAAAAACCCAGATGGTCTCATACTTAGGTGTGTGGATGAAAAAGAATCTCGAAGAATCCTGGAGGAGTTTCATTCAGGATTTTGTGGTGGCCACTTTGCAGCCAAAACCACAGCTCACAAGATCCTTAGAGCCGGATACTATTGGCCCACTTTATTTGCTGATGTGCACAAGTCTGTTAGGAATTGCCAGAAATGTCAACTGTTCATAGGAGAACAGAAGCTTGCTGCATTACCCCTAAAGCCGGTAGTAATCCAGGCCCCTTTTCAGCAATGGGGTCTTGATTTCATTGGGAAATTTAAGGACAATTCAAGTAACGGTTATACCTAGATTTTAACAGGGACAGATTATTTTACCAAGTGGGTAGAGGCCATACCTACTAAAGCAGCAATTGAAAAAGTGGTTATGGACTTCCTGGAAGACAAAATCATCACTAGATTTGGGGTTCCTGCTAAGATAACCACAGATAATGCCAAAGCTTTCAGTTCAGTAGCAATGTCTTCATTTTGCTTTAAATATGGCATCATCCTATCCCATTCCTCAAATTACTATCCAAAGGGAAATGGTCTGGCTGAGTCAAGCAATAAAAACTTGATGACCATCGTAAAAAAGATTGTTGGTGACAACAAGAAAGCATGGGATAGTAAAATCAAGTTTGCACTTTGGGCGTATAGAATTACTAAGAAAAGTGCAACGGGAAAATCTCCTTTTGAGTTGGTTTATGGCATGAATGTGACTTTGCCTATTCATCTTCAATTACCAGTGTATCAAACTCTACAAGATTCAGGTTCAGATCAGGATGACTTTCAGAGTAGAGTAAATGAGCTGATAGAGTTGGATGAGGTCAGAAAAAGGGTCGTTAATCAGAGTATTGAAAATCAGGATAGGATTAAGAGAAATTTTGACAAATCATCCAAACCAAGGGTTTTCTAGAAAGGAGACACAGTGTTACTTTGGGACAAACGGAGAGAAAAGTCGGGAAAGCACGGAATATTTGACAGTTTATGGATGGGCTCTTACATTATTCATGATGTGGCGGGTGACAACTCTTTTTATCTCAGTGACATGGGTGGGGAAAAACAGACTCTGCCTATCAATAGACAGATTCTGAAACTATTTTTCAGTGAAAATATCTGATGCTCATGGGGGCATCTTTGTATCACCACTCTCTAAACCTCTCTTCGCATTTTATTTATTAGCTTAGTTCATTTTCTTTATATTACTTTGTACATTATTTTCTGTGTATTAGTTGTAAAAAAAAAATCATTTTTGTATCATATACTGCCTCTTATTTTGTTTCATTTGGTTATCTATATACATGTGACTGACTTATCCTAGTTTTTATGCAACTTATCCTAGTTTTTATGCAGGAACCAGAGATTCTAGGTTTCTCGTATGATTGATTTCCACGAAGTTCAGATCAATCACACGTCCCACAGTTGGAGCCAGATGTTACTAACTAGGCTGCACCTAGTTGGACTTTCAGTGAGCCGCCAATGATGAACAGGATACTTGTTCATATTCAAAGTTCGGAAGTCCTTTCAGGCCTTCACGGTCGTTTTATTTTCTGTAACAAATGTTCATACCAATGTTCCCCCAAGTTTCCGGGACGCAGGGGCGCGGGAGCGGGGAAACGCACATTGGAGACGTGTGGAGACCATCCCCAAATTTTAGCGAAATTTTGGGGGGGCGAGCGGGCGGGGGGGCGTCCAAGTCTTAATAAAAAATAATATTATAAATTATTAAATCCCAACAATAAAAGTTCAATGATTCATCCCATGTAAACTACTAAAAGAGGGGGGGGCGCGTCTGGGAGCCCCCCAGTTTCAGGAGGGGCCGTCTGGAAACCCCCTAGTTTCAGGAGGGGGCGTCTGGAAGCCCCCCAGTTTCAGGAGGGGGCGGGGGGGCGTCTAGGAGCCCCCCTTCACCGGAGCGCGCTGCAAAACAGGGGATGCGCCCCCTTGTGCGTTTCCGAGAGTTTCCTAATTTTGGGGACGCTGGGAAACGTTTCCCCAGAAGCCCCCGAGCCCCCGGGGCGCAGGGAGCGAGGGGGGCGCGTCCCCGTGGAACACTGGTTCATACCCCCTTGGGGAAAATGTAAAAAATGACATAGCATTTAATTTTTTATATAAAAGGCTCAGCGTCCTAGACTTAAGCATCAAGCCGACTAGCCCAGAGTGTTTTTTTCCCTTGGTTATTATTGGTTGTCGAACAAACGACTAATAATTTCTAAGTTTTTCACTCACACCTCCAAAGCTGGCGTAGTCATCTTAGTGTTGCGGCCTAGATAGGTTATTAAAGCCTTTGTGTCGGTGTTTTTCACCATGCTAGGCATTCGAATTGAGTCATATGGACATGTACTAGGTCCCCCTAGAGTTTCGTCAATTTCCGCAAAAAATAATTTTTTCCGTTTTTTAAGCCATTTTTTAATGGTTTAATTAGAAAACTTCAGATTGTAATAAAAGTCAGATACGAAGTCCGTTTCTGACGTGGGGACACTCGTTTTCACACCCGGAGCGTCCACTTTACTCTTGGGACCACTTTCTACATCAGTCAGGCAGCCGAAAAACCCCTTGAGGCATTATTTGGGCTAAAAGTGCATAAAGGTAGCATTTTAATGTTAAAATATGACAAATTGACACTGTAGTCGAAGGTTGAAAAGTCAATTCATTATTAAAATATTTGTGGATGGATGACTTGGCTTAGTGGTCCCCTTGGTCACGATTCCTAAGGAGGAAGGCGTCAAGTTAATTTTGGCTCTTGTATCATTTCCTTAACCAAAGTTTGAAGGTGACACCTATGTCCATGTGCTCACCTCTTCGCTTCGTGACTCAACGTATGGCCCACGCCCTTTCTTATTGGTGGCTTGATTTGCTGAGTAATAACATCGTGGAGGGAATGGCGCCTTATTCTAAGTCATTCAATGGTATGCACATGTCCACGTGAAGGTTGCGCATATCACTCCAAGTAATGACACGGTAAGTTGAATTGGCATGTGTTACGTAAGATGTGGCAGCGTGAACTTGGGCTCGGCGTCTTGACTTGAGAGATGTTAGAGTGGTGGCGAATAGTGGAGGGAGGTCGCCTACCTTTCGAGAGGTGGCGCCTCCTCTAAGGTGATCTTTCCAACAAAATCAAATCACATCCATAGCGCCAACAAAGACTACGAGTTATCCCAAGTTCACGCCAACTCCATCTCTAGTTTTGGAGGCACTCCCAGGTTTGGCATTTTCTATATAAGCTGGTCTCTTCTCCTTTGTTCAGGATCAAAAGGTGGAACCTCTGCTTGTAATATTGTAATAGTTTTCTTGAAGTATTGTGAATAAAAGCCTTTGGAGGCAATTTCTGTGTGGGATCTATGGATGTTTGGATAAAGTTTACTCTACATTTGTGAGGTAACCTGTATTTGTTTTCATGCTTGCATATGTTTGGGATTAACTTGCTTTCGGAAAGAAATGGTATTTTTGTAGAGAGAGAAGGTAATTCTTGTTAGGTTACTCTTTTATTGCAAGTCGAGGAAGACTATTTGATATATGTATGATTTCATGCTTTGATCTACATTGTTGTTGTAGTCTCTTTCGGTTTACACAGGTATTTTTTAATCCCCATTGCTAGTGTTGATAATCTTTTGCAGGAAGCTAATGCTGGAGTATTGATGAGAGAATGTGCTCTACCTTTCCTTCAGTAAAATTTGAAAATAAGCTTTGTCCCTCTGATCTCACCAAGGAAGCTTTCTCTCTCCTTTATTTCTTGCTCTACTCTGGGTTCTTTGAATTTTGATCCACAAATTTCTTAAAATTTTCTTTCGATTTCAAACGTTTCCATATTAGATCTAGCATCTAAAGTCATATCAAAGGTAGATCTGATGTCTGAAAGTTTCTATTTCTAGTCTGCTTCAAAGGTACATTTAAAATTCTAGATCTAGTTACTTTTCCCTTTTTCCACAAGTTTAAAAATTTTGAAAATTAAAAAAGCTTGTTGAAAGAGTTTTTGTGCATTTTAAAGTTTGATCTAGCATTTTTGTGCTTGAGATTTGCTTGCCATTCTTCTCAAGAGGCAAGCAAAGATCCTAAGAAGGCAAGCTTTCTAGCTTGCCTCACTTAGTTGTTTCCTTGTTTTTGTAATCAGTTGTTACTTAGATTTTTTTTTGTAATTTTTTGCATGTTGTCCAAAGACACTTCCAAAGTGTTTTTGGGCATTTTTCACTGACATATGCTTGCTGGTTTTTAGCAGGTCCATCAAAAAAGAGAGGGAAACTTTGCCCGAAAATAGCTTTTTCGAACATCCGAAGCTCCCAAGAGACTTTCCCTTTAGCTGGGCCTATTTCCTTTGCATGTTGTAAGCCTTTGGATCCCAGATAACAAGGACCAAAGAGCATTCTCTGCTGAAGCATTGTCATCGATTAATAAAAACAAGTTTGAGTAGGCTCGGTAGAGCCCGGTCCCCATCCCCCTTGGGGGATTTGTGTCCGTGTCCTTTTTTCTGTTTTCTTATATGCTGGTAGCATAGTTGTCTTTCTTTATCATTTCATGCTTTGTTTGAGTTTTGCAAAAGTAACCTGAATACTTACCCACTGCGCTATACAGAAGTACCATAAGGGAAAAGATTTGAGCACTGTAGTAATTAAAAAACAAAAACAATTTTGTTATACACTGCTAAGTTAAAATAAACCCCCTCGCTTTCCCGAGTACAGGTTCGTGGATAAAGGCTTGCCCGAGTACTGAACCTGGAAAGAGACTCCTAGGTTTTATCCTTTTTCTAAATCAGAAAACTTGTTCTAAAAACTTTAAAAATAAACCAAGACTCCTTCCTTGTATGCTCTACACCGCTACAGCTTGTCTGATCAGTTGGTTGTATCAGAAAGGGATACGAGTTACTAGATCTAA
Organism: Pseudotsuga menziesii; assembly: GCA_001517045.1. NCBI lineage: Eukaryota > Viridiplantae > Streptophyta > Pinopsida > Pinales > Pinaceae > Pseudotsuga > Pseudotsuga menziesii. The sequence goes on along the minus strand of LPNX010101732.1, from coordinate 111,749 downwards.
TAGGAAAATCCACATAAGTTATTTTCTCGAGACTCGGGAGGTTGCAAAGGGTAATCACTACAGAGTCAGTGGGCTACTCTAAGCAGGTTTATCCTCGCCCTGTTGGACACTTGGTATTACCGCTTTAGCACTCAGTTCGAAGGGACTTGACTTGTTGGGCCAAACCCACAATTTACCCATTCCTTAATCAATTCATTTAATAATTTAAAATTTACCAACTAAAACACTGCAATACTTTCACTGAGACTACACTAGCAACCCACTTTTGCAAGCACTCTTTTCATTTCGACACTGGTCTATTTTGTTATTTTTGCATAAGTTAAATCTCGCAATGTGTCATTGAATTTTGTGTATCTAATTTAAGTTAAAGTGTTGCTAAGGTTAATCTTGTTCGCAGTAATTGGTAATTTTTTTAATTTCATCCATTCCATATTAAAAACTCCTTGAATTAATTATTTCTCTCGTAGAGTAAAAACTCTAGATTTTACTTTTCATTAGGGTCCACCCCCCTTGGCTTCGCTAGGAGTTGGCCTAGACGGAGGAGCTGAGTATCAAGTGACAACACTTGGCTCGAGCTTGCCCCCAAGGTCGCACCCAATGGCTTGAAGATTTTTGCCACGTTACCCGAGGTGCGAATTAGGCGGCAACAAGCACATCAACCCCTCCATGTACCTTGATGTTCATAGTGTTGATTGTTGAACTCCTCTATGATGGCTGTAATAAAATTGTGCCCTTTACTCAAGCAAAATCATTTATTAAGCATGGGAAGATTATTGAATTTTCAAACTTATTTTAAAGTTTAGATCAGGAGGTTTCATCAAAATTATAGGGTGTTGACTAACGTCCTTGGAGGATCAACTTCGAGATTCGAGATAGAGGCAAGGGCTAGGGCCTAGAGGCTTCGCCCCTCGTATGATCAAGCAAGAATTCCCTTATCCGTCGTCCAGCTTCATGCAATAATTCCAGCCACCTGCCGTCATTTTTTCGTTGTAACTTCGATTGATTATAAAGGCTACAAAGCAACAGATTGATTTAATTCACTTGATTTATGATGAATAGGATTCCAAATATGAAATTCAAATACTAAAATATGATAAATCATATCGACAGTCATGTTTACATTGCACAATGATGAATTTAGTATTTAGCATTTAAATGGTGATGGGATGACGAATTGTTATGTTAATCTATTGGGAGTTATATTTTTTTTTAATTTTGGAGACAGGGCCCCCTAAGTTAGGGACCCTGACGTCCCCCTATCCCTCAAAGTTTCGCAAGGTTTGGGGGTGGTCTCTACGCGTACCTTATGTGTGTTTCCCCACTCCCATGTCCCAAAAACATGGTGGAACATTGGAAAATTTCCTCTGAAAATCTTGATTCTTTTGGTTTAATTTATGATTGCACTTGTCTATATCCATTAACTTCTTGATTTGTAGAAGTATTTTTTTATTATGATATTTTAAGAAAGAATTATCTTCATCTCTTTCTAGTAAGCCCCTTCAAATTTCTTCTTCACATCTTCAATACGTCATTCCTAATCCTTTTGTTGATATTTTGCTACCTCATTTTTTAAATGATAAACTTTGATATTGAGGTGCATTATTTCTCATTTGCATTCTTTTAACTCAGATGATAAATCTACACATTTTGTTTAAGGTAAATGTACGGATTAAGCATTGATGCATTGATGTCTTATGTTGTTGATGCCATACTTACTATATGTATAATTTTTTAATGATATTAGAGATCCCACAAATAATGTGCTTCAACAACTCTCTTTTATTATATCCATGTATGCTTAAATATAACTTTGTATAATAACCCTTTTTTAGTTATACCTCTTCCTTAGCTTGGACTATTAAAAATTAAAAATCTCAGACGAGAAAATTATTTTCATGCCCATTTGAAATTAAATTTTGAATCTTGGTAATTTTTGTACCTTCATAATTTTTTCAACCTTGTATCTAAATCTTACTAGAAAAACTTCCAAAAGTATATTATCTTCTATAATTTTATAACTTTCAAATATACTAATATCCTTATCCTCGCTTTCTATTAAGATATAAGGCTACATAAGTAATAAAGTCACTTAAGTGAATTTAGGTTAAATGTTAGGGTTTCAGTATTAGGGTTAGAGTTTTGGTCTCTCAAGCTCTTCATAAGAGTGAGCGCTGAGGACCCTCAATGTATCGTGGTAGTTGGTATCATATCATCTCATAATATTATTGTGCTGTGTGTTATTGAGCTCTAATGTGTTCGGTGACATAACCCTATCTAGGGTTTCTCATTTATTGGTTCTTGGAATATGGTATCAAAGTGAGTGAATACCTAGAACTAGTCTTCTTGGAATGCTCTTATCTTGCATCGCATGATGATCTCGACAATAAAAAAAGTATGACTAGGTTAACTGGAAAGGTTGAGGGTAGCTTGGTCAGATGCAACAAGAGAGAAGCCAACCATTATTGACGAGTAGGAACCCTACGAAGTCAAAGGAAAGACAGCACGAATTAATTTTTCACTTCAAGAAACCAGTTGCCATTCTCTTTGAGCCGCAAGTAAAGAAGTTGTCAGTTTGTTGCCTCTAAGATTTCATTTTCAAAGTGGAAGGCCATGGTTTGAGTTCAAGGTTTCACAGTTTGAGAATGCAAAGGAAGGTCGTCAACAAAGTTTCCTCTCTATCTCATCCATTGTTTGTAGCTATCACGAGTCATACAATATGCAGTTGTCGATTCATTATGCCGCAACCACTCAAGAATCAACATAGATTTAAAAGAGCTGCATCCATCCTTATTTGTCGATTATACCCTATCACCTCTACATAGGGGAGTTGCCACTGCTAAAGTAAGCCTCCTTTTCTAATACCTAGTCATCCACCACTAATGACACTGCTAGTTGCTAAAGGATCGAACAAGAAAGAAATTCAGCTAGCAAATGTCGTATAGAAGCACCACAACTTCTGTATTGTCCTATAGTACGAAGTTTCCATCTGAAGTTAACATAGCCTATGTTGTATTGAAACACCATGAATTTTGTATTGTCCTATAGTATGTATTCGCCATCCAAAGTTACATATAGTCGCCATCAACCAACTATTAAACTCGTCATCAATACTAAATTAAGAAACCAACAATTCCAGTATAGTCGTCATGGGAGGCACAATCATATCTTTAAAGTTGCCAACCGTCGAAGTTAAGAAAATAACTAGCGCCACAATCTATTTGAGCAACCACCACTTGGAATTGTGAATACTACCCACATATGCCCATGTGAACAATCGAAGTTTTGTCAAGGCCACGCTTCTATGATACAATAAAGTAAGTAAAATTTACGGTTGAAGTGTGAGTACGACCTAAACTAGAAGTGGAGTGTATGTGCCATACACACTGTTAATTTTATTTTTTATTTACTTTTTTAATTGCAAAAATTAATTGGAAAGAGGGTTTTAGTTCCAAATCTACGATGATGCAATATCCCAAATACTAATATTCTCTAATGTTCTATGATAGTGTTGACTCGCAAACTCAATCTCATACAAATTTCCAAAATAACTGTGCATGCAAAATCGCCATGCAAAAATGCCCTAAAATATAGCTAAATTAGGGTTAGGGTTTTTGCAGAGAAAAATTAACATTTACCACTGATATTCTGGCTAATAATGACTCCAGAGATAGCTGCATGCATAAGGATTTGAATGGGTGGTCTAATAATGCTCTTTTCCTCCGGTGTTACCGCCCCGCAGTACCATAAAAACCCTCCAGACTGAAGGTGACGTTTTTGTAGGAGGAGAGGCCTGTTCAGGCTGAAACTTTCTGAGCTTGTCCGTCTGATGATGCCAGAGAGATGGCCTGGCACATACGGAGGTTTAGCTGCCTCTAAGTTCCCTAGCGAATTGATTAGCAGTTCTGTTGCTCATGCCCCCAACTGATCTGTTTGGCTGATAGCTACTCCAGGTGAGCAAATAATGCTCTTTTCCTCCGGTGTTACCGCCCCGTAGTACCATAAAAACCCTCCAGAGAGAAGGTGACGTTTTTGTAGGAGGAGAGGCCCGTTCAGGATGAAACTTTCTGAGCTTGTCCGTCTGCTGATGCCAGAGAGATGGCCTGGCACATACGGAGGTTTGGCTGCCTCTAAGTTCCCTAGCGAATTGATTAGCAGTTCTGTTGCTCATGCCCCCAACTGATCTGTTTGGCTGATAGCTGCTCCAGGTGAGCAAACTAACAGCTGATAATCACTGCATACCGTAGGATAGGCCTGCTGAGAAAGAGGAAGCTGACATGCGGAGGAAAGATTGGGTTTTGTGGTCCCAGCGAATCCTTCTGTGTTTTCCCTGCTACTTCAGGCTACAAAATGTGGATCTGCTAATAACCCATCGAAATGTGTTGGATCTCTGAATACTGTAGTATATGATGGATACAATGGATAAACCTGGATTATCTATGCCAATAAGAGACTAGGGCAGAAAGCTCACTATCGAACCCTCGCTAGCTGAAGACACCGTCTCCAACCCCAACTGCCGCGGTTGCACGCTGTGCTACTGCTCGAAACTCCAAAATCAATCAACAATAACAATAGATAGTTCCTTTAGTCCCATAACCCTTCTTAAATAGATCTTCATATGCTTTTAGGGTTTGCATGTCATTTTTAGGGTTTATGCTTCACTTTTGCATGCATGCAATACTAATTTGATGTTGACTTTAATACTGACTAAACAAGGCCTGCTTGCATGCTCCGCATGCTTTAGGATATGAACTCTGATGGCCCTCCTTCTACACTGATGACTTAATAATACTGAATTGATGTACCTTCTGCTCCTAGTGCTATCAGTCCTCAATTATTCCCTTTTTATAAAAAATGGAACATTACAGTCCTCCCTCGCCAAAGATTGCTTGTCCTCAAGCAATGCCAACGCAACTCCTCAATCAATCAAACTGAACCAACTGAATCTGGGGATGATCCCAGGGTCCCAAATTATCCTAGGAGATTTGTAGCACCCTCTGCTCAAAGCACTGCACTGCATGGTACCATCACAAGATATCCCATGGAAGCCTCCTATAAGTAGAGTAACTAACCAGGTTGTAAACGAGGTACCATCACAATAGACCTCCTGAAAGCATCCTCTAGCAATCACCAAACTACCAGTTACTGTAATCCTAGGGTCCCAAATCAATATGAAAATTGCAGAGGTCAAAATGCATCCACTGCTACCCTGTGTAGTATCGACAAAAGGAGCATCCTGAAGACTCCCAAGTAACCCGATCCGTAAACATTGTATCCATCCCTCATAAGGTCTCCCACCTAGATCCCAATGCAAACTTGTGCATCTTTCATCCCAAATATCCCAAGGTTGTTGTGGGACTATACCCCTGGCTAGGAATGGCTTCCCAAGAATTGCCCACTCAATAGGACACCACCCCTTAATCTCATCAGACCCCCAAAAAGCACCTTGTCCAAAAGCACCATCACAAGGAGTAATCCTACCAAGTTGGCATTTTGCCCTTCTGATTTCAATTTGAATGCTCATATACTGTTGCACAATTTCTCGATCCTGGCCAACCTGTAAAAACCATCCGCCATTATGCAAATGTGGACTCAAGCTACTGCAAGCCTTGTCTATGTACTCCTGAATAGGATTACTTTGAAATGCAATAGGATGTTTCTTTTGCTGCCCCATCATGGAATCCAACTGCTCTTCAATACTAGAAAGCTTGACCTCTGACTCGGTACATACAACTCGAAGAATTGTAAGCTCAACATCTCGTTGTACTATGGTGTCTCGGAGTATCTTGGTCCTCTCTTTCATCGCTAGAATGCTTTCTTTAACCCGTTCAATCTTCTTTCGGTGACTATCATCTGGAAGCTCTATCTCATGCATGTATAAACTCTCCCTAACCTCCATGTGTGATTGCTCACTATCTCGACTGTTGTGCTCATTGCCTTGCACCTCATGTATTTCGCCTGTCATAACTATCTGGATTCTTGTTGTAGGTGATGAAGAGTGTACCAACTCCAACTCATCACACAGTTTGTCCACAATCTGACTAGCGAATGTGCTTGTGTCGCTAGACTCACAGGACGGCTCTAATGCTATCTCCTCATGCACATCCTCATCATGTACTGTTAACTCCAAATGAAGCTCACAAACAACTTGTACTTCATGCTCATCTTTTTTCACTCCCCCAACTATGCCTTTAAGGAGATCCTCATCCAAATGCAAAGTAGCCAATTTAATGGCATCTATCTCAATCATGGGGTTGAGCTAAAAGTATGTATCCAATTCTGGGCTGGGCCACCCCAGGTACCCTCAAAGGTAGGGACAGTCAGTTTTCCTACGATGCGCAGTAACTCATAGTTCTAGGTGAATGGCCTATTGTAAGCTTTGGGTTTGTTCTTAATTTTAAAGTGGCAAAAGTCAGTGAAGGTCATGGCTGAATGGAAGTCATCTCCTAAAGCTCTATACTCTCTCAGATAGGCACTCATGGATTCTTTTGGTTCTACTTGTGCTAAAGGAACTGTAGCTGGACTATCTAAGAATTGAGGCATGGTAGGTCAGGAAGGCTTGTTGTATATATGGGGATGGCTCTGCATGTTAGTATGTAAGCGCTCCCCACTACTACTGGTGGAAACAAGGGGCTGTGTGGGGTGGGCCCATTTTTCTCTGTCATTTGCCTGAAGGTACTCATCATTTCTTTTTGCCCAGTAGTGAGTTCTTTTATGGTTGATATGAGATCTTTTATGGCTGATATGAGACTATTGAAAGTTGTTTTATCATCATCGGCCATTGTTTCTTTGCCCTTTCCAAACTGATACTCTCTGTCTCCCAACTCCTCTTCTCTTCTATCACTGTTTCTAAACCTCTGTCTCCGGTAAGTAATGTTGTATGGGCCTTCTGAATTCATTTCCAATTTTGCATGCCAATAGCTGGCAAGGAACATGCTTTGATACCATTGTAATATCCCAAATACTGATATTCTCTAATGTTCTATGATAGTGCTGACTCGCACACTCAATCTCATACAAATTTGCAAAATAATTGTGCATGCAAACTCGCCATGCAAAAATGCCCTAAAATATAGCTGAATTAGGGTTAGGGTTTTTGTAAAGAGAAATTAACATTTACCATTGATATTCTGGCTGATAATGACTCCAGAGATAGCTACATGCATAAGGATCCAAATGGGTGGTCTAATAATGCTATTTTCCTCCGGTGTTACCGCCCCGCAGTATCGTAAAAACCCTCCAGACTGAAGGTGACGTTTTTGTAGGAGGAGAGGTTCATTTGTACTAAAACTTTCTGAGCTTGTTCGTCTGCTGATGCCAGAGAGATGGCTTGGCACATGCAGAGTTTTGGCTGCCTCTAAGTGCCCTAGCGAATTGATTCGCAGTTCTGTTGCTCACCCCCCCAACTTATCTGTTTGGCTGATAGCTGCTCGAGGTGAGCAAACTGATGGCTGATAATCACTGCATACCGTAGGATAGGCCTGCTGAGAAAGAGGAAGCTGACATGCAAAGGAAAGACCGGGTTTTGTGGTCCCAGCGAATCCTTTTGTGTTTTCCCTGCTACTTTTGGCTGCAAAATGTGGATCTACTAATAACCCTTCGGAATGTACTGGATCTTTAAATACTGTAGTATATGATGGATGCAATGGATAAACCTGTATGATCTATCCCAATAAGAGACTAGGGCAGATATCTCACTGTCGAACCCTCACTAGCTAAAGACACCGTCTCCAACCCCAATTGCCGCGGCTGCACGCTATGCTGCTGCTCGAAACTCCAAAATCAATCAACAATAACAACAGATAGCTCCTTTAGTCCCATAACCCTTCTTAAATAGATCTTCATATGCTTTTAGGGTTTGCATGTCACTTTTAGGGTTTATGCTTCACTTTTGCATGCATGCAATTCTAATTTGATGTTGACTTTAATACTGATTAAACAAGGCCTGCATGCTCCGCATGCTTTAGGATATGAACTCTGGTGGCCCTCCTCCTCACTAAATTGATGTACCTTCTGCTCCTAGTGCTATCAGTCCTCAGTTATTCCCTTTTATAAAAAACGGAACATTACAGATGATGACAATGCAACAAGATTGGTCCCGCAACCCGTGTTGTCTGGTTTATCAACTGACTTGTAGCTATCAAAGAAGAACTACCTTGTGTTGACAATGGTAAAGAAAATGCTAAAGAAAAGACATTTGATGCATTTTAATAAGCCAATGCTTTGAAGACAAAAAGGGAACAATTAATAGCTCAAGTATGGATGGTTGCGCAGAGAGTTCAATAGTTGTGGATTTGGAGAAAGATCCGTCATTGGTTGAGACATGCATGTGGATTACTTTCTACTAGTAACGCTATGCATCATGAATGTAGATTGTTGTCCAATAATTGAATTTGGGAGATTCATGATTCAAGAGTTCAAGGAAGTGGAATACAGGAACTCGGGAATTCAACTCAAGAGCTAAACCTTTACGAGGGTTACGAGGCAGCCTGATTGAGGTTAACCTAATTCAAAATTGTCTTCAAAGAAGAAGCTTCTAAAGAATGTCTACCTTTGTTCTATTTTTAATTTGTGTTTTCATTTAGTATCTGTATTTGATTTCAATTTGTTATATTTTAGTAATGTACGCTACATGGAAGGGTGTTAAAATATAAGGCTACACATGTAATAAAGTCACTTAAGTGACTTTAGGTTAATTGTTAGGGTTTACGTATTAGCATTAGGGTTTTGGTCTCTCAAACTCTTTATAAAAGCAAGGACCCTCAATGTATCGTGCTACCATACCCTCTCATAATAATATTGTGTTGTGCTATTGAGATCCAATGTGTTCAATGACGAAACCCTAGTGAATGTAGGTTAAACGTTAGGGTTTACATATTAGGGTTAGGTTTTTGGTCTATTAAGCTCTTTATAAGAGCGAGGACCTTCAATGTATCGTGGTATCATACCGTCTCATAACAATATTGTGTTGTGTTATTTAGCTCCAATGTGTTCGGTGACATAAACCTATCTAAGGTTTCTTGTTTATTGGTTCTCAAAATACTTTCATAAAACTACTTCACACCTCGCAATGAATTAAAAGTTTTAATAACATGCTTTCCCTTTAACTACATGGAAGCAACAGTCCAACAAACATGACCTTATGAATTTCCTTTGCACTGATACTTGTTCAACAAAGAATATACCCAGTGTTAACATGAGAAATGAGTGAACAAGTGACATCAATACTTGTGGTAGTCTCTCCAAGTATAGATGTGGTGACTTAAATTCCAACAATTGTCGCTCAACGATACATCTATGGTATGTGCCAATCAATCATTCATTTAGGCTATTGTGCCTATGAATTCATCCATGATTAGGTGACAATCTTGAAGTTGAGATTGCACTGATGCAGTTACAACAATAATTCAATCATGTAACAGATGATTCTAGCCAATCTATAATAGTTAATATATATATATATTGTGTAATACCTTGGTTTCGACCAATTAAACTTGATCTTATTTATATTGTAATTATGTTTTTATTTATTATGAGTTACTTAACACTGTGATAGATGCCATGGTAATTATAAACTCTAACAAACATGATCATTGTAATATTGATGAAAGGTTCCAAGGTTGATTGATGGGGAGGACACCGATGGGGATATGAGTCCACCAGAGGAAAAGGTAAGGGCGTCCAATCAGGGGATGACCTATTCTTTATGATAGTGGTTTACCCTATCCTAAAACCTCCTTCATTTGTTTGTCCTATTTTCGGTTATCCTTAAGTTTATACTAAACATGAACTAAGACAATAGTTTAATGAAAGGGGAAATCTAAACATAAGAACTTAGTAATCCTAGGCCGAAAGTGGCTAGTTCCTATTTTGTGTAACTACCTCCTAACTTTAGGGAATCAAGAAAAAAGTGGAGGAAAGACTTCTCCCACACTCATTCATTCCATTGAGAAAAGGAAATTCGAATGGGAAGAGATGAGCTTGGAAAAAAGAGGGTTCTTCAAGAGAAAGAAGGGTTCGAAGGAAGAAAAATTAAGGAAACTCTCATATGAACCATGGAAAGATGAAAGAAAGATTGATGGGTGAGATTAGACACCATTGGAGAGCAGCTAGATACAAGTATCAATCCCTGGAGAATTTTGGCCTATTCAGTTTTCCAAAGAACCATAAAATCTATGTCCAAAAAGCTTTAAAATGTTGGAAATGAAACCTCGAAGTAGGTAGTGTCTTGGCCTCACAATTGCTATGCTATGGGACTGTTGACTCTTGAACAATAAAAGGATGACTTCTTATGTTGTATGGAGCAAGGGATGAATACCAAGAGTTGTGCTAGCTGAGATGTTGAACAAAGAACCAATAGGGACTTGCTTGGTTGGTATATTAGAAGCATTCAGTGAAAAGAAAGAGGAGTTTCGGAAACCTTCACAATCTTCCTTGCCTTGGTGGTCTCATAACCCAGCACGGGGCTAGAATTCTATAGTACAATAGCCTATGGTTGAGAGGAAATCAGTTCCCCCCACAGTCAGTTGCCTTGGAGCTTCATTTTGGAAAAAATATGTGTATTTTTCCTTAATTTTCATTTATGAATTTAATATTGTAGAATGAAGAATACATGATATCATTGTCATCATATTTTCAATGCAAATTTAATGTAGATGATGTATGTTGAGTTTGATGAATTCAGGTGCAAAACATGTGTGATACAAGATTGGAACTTCTTGCATGACAATAGTTTGACAAAAGAACTAAGCAAAGGAAAGGTTTCCCTACCAGTTATGATTGATAAATGGGTGCTATGAAATGACTTGAAACTCTGTATTGAGAGGGTGGTAGTTCTCCCTTGAAGTAGACAGTTGCGAAGACTTGCCCTTATTCTTCATAAATCGTGACTTTGCCTCCTTGGCTGCATATTTCTTTTAGAACAACCACAGCCATGTCCTGTAGGTGCCTGTTTCGGCCTATTTTGATGATTTTTTAGCATTTTTAAGAGTTGAATGAAGGGAGAACCTAGTAATAAACATAAGGAAGGTTGCCATAGACCCGCTAAATGATTTCATGATGCCAAATGATGATTTGGAAAATGATCTAATTCATTTTAATTGTTCTGTTAACCACCCTAATAAAGGATTGCTCAAATCACCTTTGCATAAGAAATTTTGGTCGTTGTGCATGATAAAGTGTTTGGAATGATTAAGGGATGTCTTGAGGAGTTTAGATGGGATACTTAGCTTGATTAAAGATTGGATTATGACATGAATTCGTATTGCAATTGATCTCCATTAAAGGAGGAAGAACTTAATTCCCTACCCTCCCAAGCTCATGAGAAGCAAGTGATTGTTTAAGGTTTAAATGTTTGTTCTTGAATCATTTACCATTGTGTGTGATAAATTATGTCATGTTTGACTTCAACAAGATTAACATGTACCTTGAAGGTACTCGAAACCCTTGTACATAGCCACGAATATGAGTGCTTGAGGCCAAATCCTTGTATGTATTCTGTTATAACTCTAAAGAGCATGAAATTACTCTCTTGGGTGACGTACTAAAACTGTGATGTATGTGATTGCAAGTGACACAACGCTTCATCTTAAAGCCTTAAGTCTTCATTTTGAGGAGGAAGCAAACCTAATTCGTGTGATGTGCTATATGATTGTCGAGATGACAATTTGATAGGCCTCTAAGGCAAAGTTGAAATGTGATCTGATTTCTTATGTTTATTGAAACTATAAAGCTAACTATGTTGAAATGTGATCTAATTTCTTATGTTTATTTAAGCTATAAAGTTAACTATGCTTAATCGACAGAAACATGAAAACGTATGATGAGATTCATTATCACACCCTAGTTTAGCTTTGCATGAAGAATTTCAATCGATTGTGTGTCACGTAATGGAATCTTTATCTAGATGATGCCTTTAAAGATTAAAAGTTTGTTTGATGTTGTCTAGATGAATGCCAAACATTGTCATTGCATGCATGAATTGAAGGGTTTATATAGGATATCAATATGCTTTAACAATGTGAAAATTTGTACATCATAACACCGCCATAATTGCATATTTAGACCACCAAACCCTAATTTTGTTGACTGGTAGGAAGGTACATTTCCTCAAAAGAATTGTAAACGGATATTTCCAATATGCCTATAGGTGATTGCGAGTACCTTTGAATTATTTTAAGGTGGATATTTCCTTTATGACTTATTAATTTCTTGTTGCAGTGGGAATCACTTTTATAGAACTTCTGATTCGCTATGGTCCTGTTCTTTCTTTTCATCAAACAATATTTATACTCTTCCCAAAATTTGTAATTCAACTTCTTGATTTTCTGGTTCTAATGTTCAATTAAACTTTCTTTATTGCAAAGTAATTATTGAACACTGGCAAAAATTTGGCCAAGGGCCAATAGTTGTGAGTGATATATCAATTGGCCAATGGCCGGTTGTGGTCAAAGGCCCGGAGATCAAAGAAACTCTGAAAAAATTGTGGGGCCAAAAACCCAAGTCAAACAAGATTTGAAAAAAAAATGTGGCCAAAGGCCAAAATCATAATGTGGCTCTGATACCAAATGTATGTAGAAATATTGACAAAAATTCAAACTTTTGCGAAACACTTTGTTATCACCAACCTTGTAGTTGCCTGTGTGAGGTGGATCCAGGATGGATGGTAGAGGGGCAAGCAACTAAGGAGGTGGAACCAAGACTGCCTAGACTCTCAAATGGATGGTTGTCACGCCAATCAAGGCAGCCTTCACTTTATGTTATCCTAGTCCAAGATAACAACGAGGGAGACCCAGATCTGCTCCCGACAGGAGAGATAAGACCTAGACACCAGAACAGATCAAATGTGACTTTGAGGTATGTAAGGTGTGAGGTAAATGGAGACCCTAGCTCTAGGGTTTAGGTACTAGCAACTGATGGTGATGACCACTGTCTTGGGAAACGTAACTATGACAGGGTAAGCAAGGACAAAGTTGGGACTATCTAATACCAAGGAGACAGACTCAATGAAAGATAGGTAACTTGGGTTATCAATAAATTTGGCAAAGAGAATGGGAGTAAGCTCAATTTAGGGCTAGCGCTAGAGATAGGAGACTAGTGCCTTTAATGCATTGGGCAATGGAGTCAGCATCAACACAACGTTTCAGTGAACCCACCTGGGGTATACCCTGATCTATGGACCCAAAAAAGGATTTGGCCTGGAAAATTCAAGTTACAGGAAAACCAGCTCAATGGAGGGCTAGCAAAAGAGCTTGGAGAGGCAGATCTGCAATTCTAGAGTCACCAGGAGGCTATCAACTCAGTGTTGAAGGGGAAATGAGATCACGGTAACTTGATCTACAAACCCAAGTCAGAAAATTTCAGTAAAGATCAGATCTGGAAAAGTCAAAATCTGATGAGGGGGGCTAGGGCAGTGAAAACCAGGTTTTCAGATCTAGGGCAACCTAGATGGAACTAGCTCAGCGTTGGGGGTGTTCTGGAATGCTCAAGCCCTGATCTATCAGCCTAGCCTGTCAGATTTCAGAAAAAAGTCAATTACGGAAAAGTCCAGTTTTCAGTGAGGGCGCTAGGGCTGTTTCAGTCAAAAACTCAGATATAGGTCAAACTGCTAAGAATCTTGACAGCGTTGAGGGTGATTTGGACTGTGTGGGACCCGATCTATCCGCCTGTGAAGTCAAAAATCAGAAAAAATTCAAAACACTAGCAGATCAAATTTTCAGTGGGGTTTATGCAGTTTTCTGGCTAAAAATCAGATCTAGGTCAAACCAGCAGGAGTTTGACCAGCGTTGCAATAGATTTAGTGAAGGGGAGGCCTGATCTATGAAACCTAGAAGTGGTTTGGCCAAAGATCGGACGATTCCCAGATTTATTGCTTTTTAGGGTTTTTAATATTTTAGGAGTTTTCAAAAAAATTTGAAGTAAAGCAAGGTACAATGGATTAAGATCTGAAGAGAAGAGACTTACCTGTTAGATCTTACCTGGAAATGCTTGTAGAAGTCTTTAACAGTGATGATCCTTGCTATCCCGATCAATTCTGGAAGATTCAAGTGATTTCTATGAAGGATGTAAGCCACAAGCCACCAATGCGCCCCCTATCCTACATGAGCAAACGTCAACAATATCAGATTTGCCAATACAAGATAAAGAAACTAAATGCTACAAGAAAGTAAAACGAAGTAATCATAGATCACAATGAAACTAATGAAAACCCCCTGATCCAAGACAAAGAAAACCGAGCCAGTTGAGGTCCCCCTGCAAAAACGCTCCAGCCAAAAACGCCCTCCTATAGGCAAAACAATGATAGCAGAAAAATATAGATTTCACAAGAATTTCCACAATGCTAGGAAGCAAAAGACTATCCAATCACCATTTGAGAACATCAGATGCAAAGCAGATCCCGAAAAATATCCACAAAAAAGTCTTTCTATTATTCAGATCCAAGAGCCAAAGACCCCTTACAAATGAGAAGCTCTCTCCTTTAAATAGAAATGAGAGAACCACAATCATAACCGAATCCTAACCACTTTCAAAACGAGTGGCTAAGATTAAAAGATGAAATGTTCTAATCAATGGTTGAGATGAGCTCAACATACAATACATTGATCAATCCATAAAGTACCAAAGTGGACTAAAACACCCATAAAGAGGGTAACCCACTCAACAAGAAATAAATGAAGCACATGGTGGGTCCAAGGAGTGTTTGACTAACTCCCTCTGGGTGTCCCCATGGCACAATAAAATAATATAATAATTTAATTCTTTGACTTTGTGCCTCCTTGAGGAATTCATGAGCCTCCCAAAAGCTCCAGAAAATAATATAAAAATGCCCAAAAATAGGTGTGGGCCCAATGAGGTGCTGCAACTGCTGGAGAAGGTATGGAAGACATCACTCTCATCATTGTGACTCATCCCATATCATTTCCTTGCCTCAGTAGCTCAAATCGATTTCTTCAATAGCCATTTAATCATTTTTTAATCTGCCTCGGGAAACGTGATCTTGCCAAAACAGCCTCCTAGGGTGCCTACGTTGTCAAACTGAGCCCACCAAGCTCTCTGGGATGGGGGTACTATGGTACAAACAAATGGTTGTATTCCCTATGCCCATACAACGCCCTAGGAGATCCAACTAAAACATCTCCCTGCTGAGACATATCAACCTGTGAAGAAAAATTGCATCAGAAAGGCAGAATGAGCCTGATCATATCCGCAAGTGCCTAGAACTAGAAATAAACTGTCTCATTAGACTCAGAGAGTCCAAATCCATCTAAGGTGTATACTCATACCCCTCACAGGTCTCTATCTGATCATCAATCATATCCAATAAACAATATAACCATCTGTAAATGATCAGACACCAATAATAACTCAGACTATCATCCATCTGTTGCAAGTGTTAAAAGGCTAAGACATGCTCTACAACTCATTCAAGCAACAATCACAACAAGTAGCATTCATTTCACTGGCGGTACATCAACCAATACATATATAAGGCTTTATTTATTATTACTCAGACTTAGACTTTCAGGACTATACTCACTTCATAGTTGTATTCAATTTGCTAGTGAAGGGTGAAGGATGAAATTTACAAGGCTAAAGCAAAGAATGACTTCTTGCTCAACATCATAACACTTTGGATAATGGAAAGGGAATACTCACTATAACCAATGAAACAACAACACAAGGAATGGCAGTGCCTCACAAATGGGTGAGTTGTTTAGAGAGTGCTTAATCAACTTAGGCATCATGACTACATCAAGCTTGATCCAGGTTCATTAGCACCATCAATTTTATTCCATGGCCTTTTGACCTATATGACCCTTTGGGACTTCACCAGTGCTTAAAAGCACAGCTAATCGCAGCTTTCATCCGGGACATTTATTTTTATAAGGTTAGCAATATTTGGATATAGCATATTTTTAACCATTGCTTTTTTGGACCATTTCTTATACTCTTCAAGGAGTATTTTAGCATTTCATTGCTCTTGCCCTCTTTACATATGTTAAGAAACACAGTTTTATAATTTTCATTTTCCATGGGCGCATATTCAATATTTTAAATACAGGTAGTACATGAGCTTTCAGTTTTAGCCAACAACATCTCAAGTGACTAGGGGAGTTCTGCAAAGTGCCAAACATCGAGACAACCAACCAGAATGATTTAGGCATACAATCCAACTCACCAAAGGCAAGTTTTGTCACCAACTTAGAGCCAAGACACAATATGAACAGGGAGGTTTGTCCAACAATAGTTCTAGCGGGGAAAAAGCTCCTCCATGCCATAAGTCAAGAAGTCAGTCGGGTTGAAAACTAAACTGGAAGGAAATGGATGGGTGGAGACAATGAATGATGGAGCCAACACTAGCAAGCCAAAACAATGGTGGGAATGACTACCTCTATTCTCCCTAAGGAGGGTAAAACCAATGAGTATAGATCAGGAACTTCCAAGTCTAAGTAGGGACATCAATACATAGTACAAAATACATTCAAGTCCATATAATTATGACCGCCAGATCATGATACCACAAGTTAATACATGTCACAAAAATTAGTATAAGAGCAATAATAACGATAACACAATATAAAAAGTTAAGTCATAATCATGCAATATAATCCATCTGAGACACCTTCTGTCCAATGAGAAAAAACTGATATACAACTAGGCATCAATGACTGCTCTGTAATGACATAAATGGCTACATCGGTCCTCAAATATGAGTGTCCTGAGACTCAGTCCTAACATGGGAGAATACAATAGTCCACTAATATAATAATGATCCATCAAAACTGCTCATCTTAGCATCTCATATGTAAGAGATCTGGCTGAAAAATGTACTGTGTCTGAAAAATAGAATATGGTAGCCTGGCTACTATATATGTGATAACACACTTAGTTAAACCCAAATTTCAGACTTGAACTGTCATTAAGTAAAAAATACTTCACATGCATAAAACCCAACAACCATGAAGCTGAAACACTGAAAAACTAAGTTTGTAGCAATGGAAATACACATAAAAAATAGCAAACTGATAAACCCATAAAACAATAGATTTTTGGTCAATGTGACCCTAGAAAAACCCCACCCCGAGGAAAACCAGTCCAAGAGAATTTTATTGCAGCATTTATCAGGCAGAAAAATAATTTACAGCAACATTTATTTCAGCATTAATGACTGTACCAAATTTCTCGATTTTCGTGCCCACCTCATTTTCTGTGCCCACCTCAATTTCTGTGCCCAGTAAACTGTATGGACTGTACGGACTGTACACGATTATATGGACTGTACAGATTTCTATGCTTGGAAAAAAATTCACTTCTTGAATATCGTGCCCATAAATGTTTTCTCGAAATTTGTGCCATTGCTGTACCATACAGACTGTACGGAACAGTACAACTCAGCAGAAACTAAATGCCTTGGAAAACTGCCCATCTCCTTGGCATTCGTGCCCTCTTGAGAAAAAAAAATTCTCCTTGGGATTCGTGCCCACTTGAGAAAAATTTTAGCTCCCTCTCTCTCTGCAAATAACTCAGCCAAATGCTCACTCTTGGAAATGCTTTCCTTCAACTTGTCTTTCACACTACCCTAGGCTCTTTCTTATAACTTGAGAGTGACTTTTCACCTTCTCAATCCCTAAATCCAAAGGCCAAGATTAAACCTTGCCTTTTCAAGATCAAGGGTTGAGAAACTTCCCCCCAAAAGCGGTTGCATTTAATTTTAATAAAGTCACATTTACTTTATGAACCAAGTGTACTTTATCTCATAAAGTCACTTTATAAAATTAAAACAAAGGAATACTTCATAAAAAGTCTCATTTACATAGGAGTCACTTTAGACTTTATAAAACAATATCACAAAGTAAAGTAGCCTAGCTAGTGCATGGTCACTTCCGCATACAAGACAAAAACATGCGAAGTGCCTCCAGAGCTAAATCTCTAACACTCCCTCTTAGCGAGGGAGGTACTCACTGCCATCATCAACAGGTCCCGTCCTCAAATCCATCACATTGTTTGCTGTAGGAACTCCCTCTGAACCTGGAACCAATGCTACAACCTGCACTGAACTCAAATCTGAAGACAACCTTCTAGCAGCCACCCTGAACCCTGAGCTCCTAGGAGAATCAATTCCCCACGCTTGAGCATTGGTTCGCTCATGCTGGCTGAGCCTCCTGCAAGTACTCAGAAGAGACTCCTTCTCTTCCATCAGAACTCAAGACTGTACCCTTGGCGCCACTGCAGCCTCAGGAGCCTCCTGCTCCTCATCTGAATCATCAATCGTGGGCTGTGCACTGAACTTGTACAGCTCACTCAACCAATCACCAATCAACTGTGGATCAATCAGTCCTGCTCTCTCCAAGTATATATAAACATGTCCCAGATCATCTCTATCTAGAAAACTGTACACATGTCCCCTCCGGAACAACGTCGAATACCCTGCATCTTCCAGGGCTGAGACCGAGAGCAAGTTTACCCTCATCCCTGGAACAAAGAGGACCCCATTCTGATCAAGGTATCCTCCATGACTAAGTTGGAATCTGACTTTTCCAACTCCTCGCACAGCACGTGCATGTCCCCCTTTTGACTGAACGAACCGATCAAGACCAGTCTTAGCAATGATACGGAATATATGCCATATTCCAGTCATATGACGTGACACTCCATTGTCAATATACCAAGTACCATTCTGAACTACTCCATTACTGTTGGCACTAAAAATAAGGGAGAACAACGAGAATTCCTTCTCGAATCTTCTTGCAAAGTCCTCTTCTTCTGCTGTGGCTACAACAACTATATCTTCTTCCTTCTTCTTCTTCTTCTTCTCAGGACATTGAGAAGCAAAATGTTCATACTGACTGCAAGAAAAACATCAAACTTTGCTCAAGTCCTTCTTGGACTTCTTCTTGCTCTTAGCAAAAACAGCAACATTCTCTTCACTTCACCCTCCTTCTGTCCACTGCCTTGAGATCCTTCCCAAATCTCCTCTTGAGTGAAATCATCCCATAATCTGCTCCAATCTGGAAGGTTTTCTCGAGCAACCACACACTTCACAAAGACTTCACATTCCTTACTGAAGCTTTTCAAGGCTATCCGCACTAACTCAGAATCAGAGATGACTTCTCCAACTACAGCTAGCTCACCTTTCACTTGGGCCACCCGAGTAAGAAAAGATGCTACACCCTCACCCTTGGCCATCTTAGTTCTCTGCAATTTTTCCTTGAGAGCCATTATCCAGTTCTCATTTTTAGCCTCATACAAGCCTTTCAATGTATTCCACATTTCATAAGCAGTCTTCTTCTCAGCTACATGTGGAATAAGGTGGTCCCTTATACCATCCAAAATCATAATTTGGGCTTTGGCCTCTTTTACCTCATGAATATCCAAAGCAATAGGATCAGATGCAGGAGAAGTTACCATGGTGCTAACTATGGTCCACAGTCTGTTTTCTTTGAGAACAACAGTCATCCTGACTTTCCACTGCAAGTAGTTGGACATACCATCCAACCGATCCTCATATGTAATGCATGCACCCATCTCTGCTATCAAAGAAAAAAAATAGACCAACAAAAGAACAATATCTTCACTCTTCCCCACCACTTGCAAGTCACATCCAAATAAGGTTTTTCCAACACAAGTTGTTAAAAAACACAACAATAACCCTTGCCCAACAACTCAACACTATTGTTGTCCCCACAATCAACTGTAAACTCAGATCCTCAGCTCTGATACCATGTAGAAATACTGACAAAAATTCAGACTTTTGCCAAAGACCTAGTTAAACCCAGATTATAGACTTTAACTGTCATTAAGTAAAAAATACTTTACATGCATAAAACCCAACAACCATGAAGCTGAAACACTGAAAAACTAAGTCTGTAGCAGCGAAAATACACATAAAAAACAGCAGACTGCTAAAACCATAAAACAATAGATTTTTGGTCAATGTGACCTTGGAAAAACCCCACCCTGGGAAAAACCAGTCCAAGAGAATTTTATTGCAGCATTTATGAGACAGAAAAATAATTTACAGCAACATTTATTTCAGCATTAATGACTGTACCAGATTTCTCAATTTCCGTGCCCACCTCGATTTTCGTGTCCAGTAAACTGTACAGAATAGTACGGACTGTACGGATTTCTATGCTTGAAAAAAAATCACTTCTCCTCAAAAATCGTGCCCATAAATGTTTTCTCAAAATATGTGCCACTGTTGTACAGTACGGACTATACGGAACAGTACAACTCAGCAGAAACTAAATGCCTTGGAAAACTACCCAGCTCCTCGGGATTCATGCTCTCTTGAAAAAAAGATTATCCTTAGGATTCGCGCCCACTTGAGAAAAATTTCAGCTCCCTCTCTCTCTCTGCAAATAACTCAGCCAAATGCTCACTCTTGGAAATGCTTTCCTTCAACTTGTCTTGCACACTACCCTAGGCTCTCTCTTATAACTTGAGAGTGACTTTTCACCTTCCCAATCCCTAAATCCAAAGGCCAAGATTAAATCTTGCCTTTTCAAGATCAAGGGTTGAGAAACTTTTCCCCCAAAAGTGGTTACATTTAATTTTAATAAAGTCACATTTACTTTATGAACCAAGTGTACTTTATCTCATAAAGTCACTTTATAAAATTAAAACAAGGAAACACTTTATAAAAAGTCCCATTTACATAAGAGTCACTTTAGACTTTATAAAAGAATATTACAGAGTAATGTAGCCTAGCTAGTGCATGGTCACTTCCGCATACAAGACAAAAACATGCGGAGTGCCTCCAAAGCTAAATCTCTAACAATGTAAGGAATATCCAAAATGCAAAAGGCAAAAGGTTGAAATCCATATAGGACAAATACCAATAATACAATAAAATAGATGATAGACTGCTGAATACAATGCCGTATGACGGCATACTTATATGCATTGACTAGTCACAGCGGTTTATAGGTCATGTCTCTTAGTTAACATGTGTCATTGTATTTATTATTATTTATTGAAATAGTTTGGTTAGGGCATGTCTCTGAGTTAAAATGTGTCATTGTATTTATTATTATTTATTGAAATAGTTGGGTTAGGTCATGTCTCTGAGTTAAAATGTGTCATTGTATTTATTATTATTTATTGAAATATTTATGTTGATTACATTAGAAGGACTAGGTTGAAATCCATATAGGACAAGTAATAATAATTGAATAAGATAGATGACAGGTTGTTGAATACAATGCCATGTGACTGTTTACCTATACGCATTGATTAGTCATGAGTCACGACAGTTAATAGGTCAGGTCGCCTGGTCAAGTCATGTCCCTTAGTTAGGATGTGTCACTTCATTTATTATAATCATTATTATTTAGTGATATATTTATGTTCATTACACTAGCCTAGTTCATCAATTTGTACAACTTATGTATTTTTTTGTGCAGTAATGTAATTTATGATGCATTTGTAAAACATGTTATATGCAAATGAAATTGGGCAAATATATACCATTCTAAAAGTATTAGATCAGAATAAACTGCAAGTACATTTAGAAATTCATTATAGCCCAATTTTATCAAATGCTTGGGAAGGAAAATAGGACAACCAAAGAGAAAACAAACCTGTGCTAACATTTAACTACCTATCTAAAACAAGTTTAGCGTGAAAAACAGCATGCAAAATAACAGATCTGGTGAAACATAGAAGAGCAAAGATGTACAGTTCCTCAATTTTTACATGGATCACATAGGATTGAAAAGTCATCTCTACATAAAAATTCGACCTGTTCAGCTGAAGGCCTTGCTGTTGGCTCCTTCATTAGACAGACATCAACAAATGAGCAGAATTCCTCTGAAAAGCAATCTCGTGATGGTGAGGGAGATGGATCATATATGACCTGCCAACAGATTTAACAAGCATGAAGAATATATTTACGTATTCAAATTAACAGATAATAGGACACATTCGTTAGTTAAAATAATGAAATGGAGATGTAAACCGAACACCGGTATCTAATAAAAATATAGTGATATAAACTATTGAGCTTAATAAGCATTTTAGTCTATAGGGGGGAACCATAAAATAAAAAGTATTACAATCTGAAACCAAATCCACAACTGAATATGGCAAACATTGATGCACTATACCTTTACCATTCATGATTGAATTTCCTGTTCAATTATTCAGCTTCTCGTTATAGCAGTAGTAAACTCATGGATTGATTATTTGAACTCAATGATTGTTGGGAATTAGAAATGACTCCACTTTGTCCTTTGTTTCTTCATTTTCCTATCATTTTCCAGTTACTATTTACAACTGAGTTACCATCTTTAAGATCTTTACACAGTTCTTGACATTAGGTGTTTATTGGTCTTGCATTATGTGATTGGATAGGTTTTGGATAAAAAGTATGCTTGTAATTGCATAAATGAGTTTTGGATGCAGGTTTCTAAGTTGAGATAGCATTTTTAAACATTAAGCTGCAGATCCTCCTTAAAGTATAAAATGAAGCTGCAGATCAGTCCAAATCGAAAGAAACGTTGGTCTACTTGTTCGCACAGGTCAATCGGCTGCGAATGAAGGTGGTTCTAGTCTTTTGAGGGATCCTCAATATCTATAGCTCATACCAGGATAGGACAATGTATTGGGACAATGTTTCAATAAGGGTTTTATGAGGCAAGATTTGTTGATTGTAGGTGGTGACTTACACTTCAATTTGGAAAAAACGGAAGTCTGGGGAGAGGTGGCAACTGGCAAGTGCAAATGTCCTCTCAAACTACTTTGCCAAGAAACTTGATGAACTTTGCTTGTATGATACTGAACCAGTGCAATCGAATTGATGTGGAGGAATATGCACTCAAGCATTGAAAGGATTGCAAAGAGGTTTGATCATTTTTTTGTTAGTAGTGCCTTCATGCAAGACTCTAAGAGTTAGATAGTGGATAGGTATTGGGGGGGGGGGGCGGAGTTCTAACCACATGCCTATTTTTTTGGAAATTGCAAAGCCATATTCAAAACTACCAAGACTTTTCAAATTTAATGTTACCTGGCTAATGAAAATTTTGTTACCCCAACCCAGTTTTCTTCAACTTTTCAACTCAGAAATTTTTATGACAGCCCCAATTTTCTTACTCAGAAAATCATTTCAGTCAGCACACATGAAATTTTAAGACTCAGATTTTGACCAAAAATGGTCCAGGAAAACCTGTTCTTCAGAGAGATTTTATTTTCAGGCAAATTTTTACAAATTAAGCAGCAGTTCTTATCTCAGCATTTCATCCTTGAAATGCGTGCCAAACAATCACTATATGGTATCCTCAACCATCAGAAAACAGCACCTCAATTTCTGTGCCTGTACGGTCCACACTTGTGACTGTACCTTCACCGCTCTGCCTAGAAATTCGAGCCTGCTGTACGGTGTGCACACAGCAATAAAGGCTGTACCCTTTACCTCGAAATTCATGCCAGTCAAACTCGATTTCTGTGTTGTTGTATGGTATACGGCCTCCTCGAAATCTGTGCTGCTGTATGGTGTACGGAATTCCTCGAAATCTGTCTGTCAACTGCTGTACGGATTCTTCCTGCTATTTATGCCTCGAAATTCGTGCCCTCAGACTTCTCCTTTCTTTCTTAGAATTTTTTGTGTAAGGGTTTCACTCTCAGTTTTTCTCTTCTCTTTTGCTCTCTCTTCTCCAAAAATTCTCTCTTTGGAATGTGAACAATGAATTAGGTTTTCCTTTCCCTAGCTTTTTTGTTTGAGTAACTTCCATCCAAAAATCAATGGCTTAGATTAAAAGCAAACTAAATGAAATCTAGGGCTCATCTTACTTTCTCATTAAAAATTACTTTTTAACTATAAAATGAGAATTTAATGCACACCCACCTTTTAGTGTTCTTGTCCAGCCCAACGCATGAATGGACAACACTTCCTAGGTAAAATTTCAACACTCCCTCTTACCGAGGAAAGTGTTTTTCACCACCCCCATCTTGTCTCTGAAATGAATATGCTTCCCTCTTCCCAAAGACTTCATGAGAATATCTGCTACCTACTCATCAATAGAAATGTACTGCAACTCTACAGCTCCTCTCTGAACATAATCTCTAATGAAGTGGTATCTGATCTCAATATGCTTTACCTGTCATGAAACATTGGATTCTCATAGAGCCTGATGCAACTCTTATTGTCACAATGAATAATAGTAGGCCTCAGCTCCTGACCAAATAAATCTACAATCAACTTGTGAAGCTACAATGCTTCGCAACTAGCCTGACGGGCTGCCATGTACTCAGCCTCTGCAGAACTCAAAGCAACGGACTTTTGTTTTCGACTGAAGCACAAGACAACTATCGAGCCCAAACTGAAGCAACAACCAGAAAGTGCTCTTCTGGTCCGAAGCACTGCCTACCAAATCTGAATCCGTGAAACCAACCAAGCCCACTCCACCTGACCTCCTGTAGTCCAGAACATAGTCTACAGTCCTGGCAAGGTATCTCAAAATGTGTTTTGTGGGTGTCCAATGCACTCTCTTGGGCTCCACCATGAACTGACTAAGAGTTTTCACTGCAAAACTGTAATATTCCCAAAAATGACATGCATGCAAACCCTAAAAATGACATGCATGCAAACCCTAAAAGTGAGATGCATGCGAACCCTAAAAATGACATGCATGCCATCCCAGCGTTATTATAATGATGCATGCACTATTTAAGTCTCCCTCCACATGCATGCAAGTCAACGGCAAATTAGAAGATAAAGTGACATGCATGCAAGTCAACGGCAAATTAGAAGATAAAGTGACCTAATTAGGTCAAAAGATTAGGGTTTTGCGCAGTTGAACTTTATAAATAGAGGAGAAAGCAAGAGGAGACTTCACTTTTGATTATGATTATTTTGGGAGCTCTTGGATAGCAGCACAGCGTGCAGCACCGCAGTTGGGGTTGGAGACGAAGTCTTCAGCTAACAGGATTTCGGCAGTGAAACATCTGTCCTAGTCTTATTCCAGTCAATGCAAGTGGATAGATCATTCAGATCTATCAACATACTTGAAAACAATAAAGATTGTTCAAGGAAAAGAAAAAGAAGACCTCAAGATTCGAGAGGATCTAGGGCAAAGATTCAAAGCATATACAGCTGCATATTCAGTTTATGAAGGGCATCTATACCAAATATTGAGCAGCATATATCATCACCAGTTAAGGGCACATCTATCCAATATTCAGGACAACGTATCCACTCTCAACAATTTCTTGATCTACTAAGGGCGTGAGCATCAAACTTCATGGAAGAAGGAAAGCAGGCTATTCATTGGAGAATGTATGAGCAGTAGGAATAGTGTGATTTGTTTAAGGCAGTACAACTGGCACAAAGGCAGTGAGCTCATTACTCCTATCATTCCTATTGAGCCCAAGCATATTACTCCTTCGTTGGGTAATAATCTATAATCCATCCATATCGCTAAGTCTCTATTAAAGACGTGGGCTTATTTATTATACTTCAGGGCAAGAGATTACTGTGGGCAGTGCTTGAGGTGAAGGGCGTATCCATCCTTTCCTTGAGGCACACATAAAAAGGAAGGAATCTGATGCACTAAAGTAGTGGGGAAAATTGAGGAGAGGGCACACGAGTGAGGAATAGAGGTTTGTACAGAGCAAGCAGAGGCAGCAGTCACTGTCATTTATTCTCAGCAGTCAGTGCTCATCTTGCTACAGGCATTATAACACCGGACCATGCATTATTTCACTGTGGGTGAAACTTACTGCTGATTGGAGGTTTTTCTCATCTCTGGGGGTCACACCAGCTGGCTTGAGGACGACAATTACTAGTTTATCAATCACCATAATCCTGTCCTTACTTCAGGTACAGAGTTGAATGAATCTTCATATTTGTTGGAGTACTCACCTACAGGCATTTGGCACAAGTGAACGCTATAGCCATTCTAAAAAAGGGTGTAATCAATATATTATTGCAAGATACTTTACTAGACTGCTGTAGTTGGTTTTGGGAGGCACAACCCAGCCAATTAGCCGTCAAGGAGGTTGTTGACATCCTGCAAGAGTTTCCAGAAACTAAGAGGAGAGATCTCAGAGCAAGTATTACAGTTGTTCCAGCCATCTACGTCACGTTATCAACATTGTTTAAACACCTTCCATAGTACACCTTCAACACTGTTCAAAGGTCAGAGTTATTCCACTTATTATATATGGTTATACAAGACTGATTTGAAGCATTTATTATTTCCAGACTTGCATGAACAATTCTATGTACTTCATTAGCATCCTTAAGCTAAATATCATGGGTTTTGTGATGTTTTATTCATCTTACTATGTCATGCATTTAATATTTGAATGAGCAAACGGTTACATGAAGATTGCAAAACAACAAAATAAACCAGTAAGCCAGAGGAACTAAGTGAAAGGAATAATATTCTCCAAACAACCACAAGCAAATAAATTCAGGATTACAAGAAACAAGCAAGTGCAAACATAAGAAGGCAGATCTCCTTACTTGGGATATTTCAAAAACTCATATATAGTCTAATGTTGACCAGATACATAAACGAGCCAATAAGCTAACAATACAAAGTACAATCCACCAACTCTCCCTCAGAAGCATGAAGCTTCTTCCAGTCGGTGATCATGGGTGTGGACATGGGTCTGCACTCCTCCATCCAAAATCTCTTCAAAATATCTGCAGCATATTTTCCTTGCCCCAGGAAAACATGTCCATCCTCCTGCCACACCTACATCCCTAAATAGTAATGCATCAACCCAAGGTCTATCATCTCAAACTCTGAAGCAAGATCTTTCTTGCATGCCTCAATCAGGTGCTCTCCTCCTGTAATGAACAAATCATCAACATATAACAGAAGAATGAGCGAAACACCTCCAACCACAATGAAGTATAGGTTGGGATCAACCTCACTCTTCAAAAACCCAATCAAAAGTAGATATGAACTAATCCTCGAGTACCAAGCTCGAGGGGCTTACTTCAAACCATACAAGGCCTTTTTCATCCTGCATACATGAGACTCTGTCTCATGAATCTCAAAGCCTTGTGGTTGGCCTAGATATACCTCCTCCTGTAGAAGACCGCTGAAGAAAGCGATCTTCACATCCATCTGATGAATCCTCCAACCCATCTCTGCCAAAATGGAGATAATTGCTCTGATCGAAGAAAATCTAGCAACCGACGCAAAAGCCTCATCATAATCAACTCCTTATGAGAACCAATGCACTACAAACCAAGCTTTGTATTTCTCGATGCTGCCATCTGCAACATCCTTGATTTTATAGAGCCACTTAGAAGTCACTACTGACTTCCCCTCTCTCATTCTTCATGATGGAATTGTACTCTTCCATCATGGCATCTCTCCAAACCTAATGAGCGAATGCCTCCTCATAAGTAGCAGGCTCGGACTCATGCAAGTTGGTCACTTGTGCCAAATAGCCGAAAAATCTCTCTGGTCTCGTGCTCTCTCTTACCTCCCTCCTGGGTGGCCCCACAAACTTCTTCATAAGCTCCTTAAGCCAACTTGGCTTTCTCTTCTTGGAAGTAGCATCCTATGGCAGACCCTCCTCTACATTTTCATCAAATGAATGTCTCCTTGAAGAAGTACCTGTGGTCTAAGATCATGTCCTTGTTGAACCTGAACCTGAACCATGTGTACCCGAATCACATAAAGATGTAACTTGTGAGCTTGTGATCCATGAACCTATCCTAGTACCAAAAGTCCCTATAGACTATGTCCCTGAAACTGATGAACCTGTAACCTGCGATCCAGTCACCCCTGAGACCTATGACCCTGTGCCCTGACTCGTTGAACTCTGCGATGCTGTCACTTGTGGAGTAGTAATTTATTGTTCCTCCTTTGACTCCCAAGACTTTCGAAAGCCCTGCTCCTCCTCAAATCTCACCTCCCTCCTCACCACAACTTTCCTCTGTGCAAGAAGGTATATGCAGAAAGCTTTCGAAGTCTCGTCATAGCCAACAAAAGTGCCCCTTTCTCCAATAGCCTCCAACTTTTTCCTCTTCTCAGAAAGGACATGGGAATATGTAGGGCATCCAAAAATGTCGAAGTGGCCTATCTCAAGCTTCCTCCTGATGAACATCTCCTCGAGAGTTTTGCACCCCAAGGCACGGTGCGGACTTCTATTTTGTACAAAAACAATTGTACTACAAGCCTCGGCCCATAGGAAGAAAGGAGGACTTTGATCATGTAGCATGGCTCTAGTTGCACCTACAATTGCACAGTTCTTCCTTTTAGCCACTCCATTATGTTGTGCAATGTAGGGAACAGTCAACTTCCTCCTAATGCCCTCATGTCTACAAAACTCGTCGAAAGCATGGGAAGTATACTCACCCCCATTATCTAATCTAAGCACCTTGATCTTCTTTCCTACTTGGTTCTCCACAAGAGCTTTGAACTCTTGGAACCGAAGCAAGACCTCCTCTAACTTCTTGCTTCTCAGAAAGTAAATCTACATATTCCTACAAAAGACATCGATGAATGTAATGTAGTACTCAAGAAGAGATTGAAGGATGACGAGAAGCTCTGGGATATTGAAGCTAAGCTTGAGATGAGGTATTCATCTGAACCAACAAGTTTTCCAGAAGTTTCCGAGAAGGAAGTGAAGGAGTTGAAACAAGAAAGAAGGCAACTACTGAATTAGAAGGAAGCGGCCTAGAGGCTTCAAAGCCCGACTTTATGGCTATAGCAAGGTGATAACAATACGAAATGTTTTCATAAATTTGCCTACCACAATAAAAATTTAAATAACATATGGCAGATGCCAAGGGATGACGGTTCAGTTGTTGTATCCTTCAAAGATATCACACAGATGGGTGCTTCTCATTTCAAGGAGCTCTACAAGGAATAGGTTCAGGTTTCTATTGCAGAGGTTGTTCAGATGACCTCCTATTTTCCAAGTTTCATGAATGATGAAAGAAATCGGATGCTTGTAGAGGACATATCTAGGGCAGAGCTACAAGAGGCTCTGTTCAGTTTTCAAAGGGATATAAGTCTGGGTCTGATCGGCTGGCCCATCAAATTCTTCTTGGGTTTTTTATATTTGCTTGAAGATAGGAAGGTTTTTTGGTTTTTTTTATATTTGAGTGTTAAATGAGTCAAGGCTTAAGGACTATCTGCATTCAACTCCACATTCATAGCCTTAATTCCTAAGGTGGATAATCTAGTATCTTTTGATCAAAAGAGGCCAATGTCACTATGCAATTCAATCTACAAAATCATCACTAAAGTGATTGCAACGAAGATTAAAAAGATGTTATCAGAAACTATTTCTAAAGAACAATTTGGATTCTTGTCGAGAAGACAAATTCAAGAGGCCATTGTGGTGGCTTTAGGAAGGACTCACCTCCATCAAAACAAACAAGATGAAATCTATTGTGATAAAGCTTGACTTCTCAAAGACTTGCGATCAAGTCAGCTAATTGTATATGAGGATGTTGATGTACATGTAGGCGTCTCTGTGAATTTTCGCAATTGGGTAATGAATTGCATGACATCAGTCTCTTTTATTGTTCTAATCAATGGTTTGGCCACAGATTGAAATGACAAAATCGTTTCTTAAGGAAATAACCAGCACAAATAAACCAGATTGCAATACTCCATGAGTAATAAAATATATGTTTGATAAGATAAGAGATGATATTACAATAAGAATGTTGCTTGTATAAATACCCATGTTGGGTGCCCTTTCGTAAAGAGGCATAACCTTTCATCAAGGTGTCTCTTCATTAAGTATTAGTCTATTTAGTTATTAATATTTATTAGTGTTTATTTATTATATATTTTGTTCATTACATTACCTCTCCCTTGGAATTGTTTTCCCTCAAAGCCTAATTACGAAAGACTTTATCCCTTGTTCTTGCTCGTACCGCTTTCTTGTGGCATTGTGTGTTGGTAGTTGTGACACTTGACAAAATGAAACGATATGTTCTTTTAACCATTGTGTAGAAAATGTTGCGTCATTTGTGAAGTTATCCATCCAAGATTTACCTTTAATAGAATTGTTTGTTGATCGATTGTCTCGAGTTGTTGTTTTGGTCTTTGCTCTTTGTAGGAATAATACTGGTAATTTTCTTCTTGTCCTTGTCGTCGATCATAACGATTCTTGTGATTTTGATGCTGATACGGTACTCGAGTTGCTTGTGAAGTGTTTTTAGGAACTTTAACTTTTGGTGCTTTTAAAAAAATTTGCGATTGTTTTTTGGAACCATTTTCTGCTGATGCTTGTAGCAATGTGACAATATGATTGTTCTTTTGAATTTGATCATTGACAAGCTTTGTATTGCTTCCCTTTTATGATGTTTGAGTTTGATCCTTTGATAACTTCTCTATTGCATCAATCATCCTTTCCTTGTCGATAATTGATTCGTTGCAACCTAGCTTTTCTTGTAAAGATTTCTTCTCCTGCTTTAGCTTCTTAACTTGTATAAGCATTTCCTAATTAAGTTTCCTTAATTGTAAGAGTTCTTCCTTATAGTTTGACTTGACAATGTCATATTGATTGTCTTGATTTTTATGCTTTCTTTCTTTTAAGCTTCTTAATTGCTCTAGCAATTCTTGATTAACCTTTTTTAAGGAAGAGCGTTCATCGTTCTTGCCTAATAATTGTTTTTAAAGATCTCGAACTCATCTTCTAACTTTTGACTGCATTGAACTTTATCATTTTCCTTCTTGATTTGCAGAAGTAATTTTTTATTATGATCTCTTAAACAAGAGATATCTTCTTTACCTGCAATAACCTTATCGAAATCATTCTGTATCGTCTATATTGATTTCTTATTTCCTTACAACATCACCCTTGATATTTATCTATAGTCTTCACATGACGTAACTTTTGATTTTCACTTCATATTAATGTCCTGTAATGTAATTTTCTTTTTTTTGTAGGGAAATAACATAAGCTTCTTTTCAACATTGAAGATAGGTCATTGTCACTACTCCACAAGACAAACTATAAATTGTGAGACGCCAGTATAATCTCCAATGTTCAATTGTAAATTGCTTATTGCATATTCTTTGTTATTCCAAGAGTCTAACCTTTCAACTATATTTGACTTCGGAATTGCTAATTCATTAGCAAATTCATCACTAATATAGTTATTGCATTCAACGAGAGCAATAGAAATAGTAATGTCTTTCACTAATTGTTTATTTTATTTGGAATAACATTGAAGCATAGGTTTTTAAAGTGCTTGGAAATCTTCCTTGTTTTTCGCTCCAAGACTCCATTTTTTTCAACAAAAAACTTCTTGATACCAAACTTATATCTTTATTTAAAAACTCCCTAACTATATAAGAGATTTATAGTTAAATATCCCTTTGGATTCTGTTACTTTATCTAATAAAGTTATAAATTTGTCTTTTTCCTCACTTATTTTTAGGAATTTTTTTTAGTAATTAGTTTAATAACATTTGAGTCATATTTGAACAACTTCTACAATTTACTTCCAATAGAAACCACGTTAGCACAATGGCTTCTTAAATCAACGACTTTTACTTGGTAATAGCGATGGATTACCACTAAATTAAAATTTCTTAAGGGATACGACTTATTTTAAACTCGTGGCACCTTTCTACAACTGCAGCACGAACTAATACTTGATTACCTTCTAAATGTTTATTATCAAACAAATCGTATCTTCGGTTGATGGTGGTTATCACCACATCGATTTGAAATGGCGGTTGTATACAGCAGTTGCTCAACAGTAATAAAAAAATTGGATTTAATGTTCAAGATTTGCAGATTATATTCACGTTTTTTCTCCACCGATGAAATTCTACAGCAAGCAACCTTTCAATCCCTTGAATGGTGGCTGTAAAGGGAACGTAAAGCAAGACTAGGTGATGAAATGGTGTGAAGGGAGGACGTAGTAGGGTGGTGTAGATGATATGCATAGGTGGATGGAGTAATGTTGGAAGAGAGAAGGCGTATGGAGGGAGGGCACGTTGTAATGGAGAAGGGTGATGAAGAGGCATGAGTACAAAGAGGATGATGGGGGATGCATGGACTGAGGAAAGAGGTGCAAGACGGTGATGTTGTGAAGTGGTGTAAATCGCAAGAGAAGGGTATGAGATGGGGCGAGCAGACGGGAGGTGGCACAAGAGAATAGAGCGGTAGAACGAGAGCAGAAAGGTGAGGTGGGGAGGGGAAGGGGGAGCACGCAGGTAGGATGGAAGTTGCACGGGGAGTGAGAAAAGGTTGGGAGGGAACAGAGGACAAGGCGGTGTGGGCACGGGTGGGGGAGCACATTGATATAGAGATGGGCAGCGATGGACGATGGTGGAGGGGTACGCAGATGGAGGGCGCTGCGGGGAGGTAGAGATGGGCAACGACGACGGAGTGAGGGTTGGCATGAAGAGGACGGCGCGAATCAGAAGCGAGGAACACGAAGGAGGGAGACGCAGGGAGGTCGATTGATATGGCGGCTAGGATGTATGGTGTGGTGGTGGAGGGAAGTTGCGGTGGAATGGGGCGCAGGCATGGTGGTGGAGTATGGAGACTGCGTTGGTTGGTGGTGCAGGAGGGTAGCGCAGGAACAAAGCATAGGAAGGTGGATGGGAGAAGGTGCAGTGTGGAGGGGTCGTAAAGGGAGTAAATGAAGCAACAAGGGTGGGACCTATGTAGGTCAACTGCAATTTTATTGTCAAGGATCTTAATTCAGGGAAACCCTAGGGTAATGGCTAAAAGCAAAAAAAAACAACCAAGGGCCGGAATGACAATGCCCAGCAAGGGGCTCTAATACCAATGGAACAACAAAATCGTTTCTTAAGGAAATAACGAGCACAAATAAGCCAGATTACAATACTCCATGAGTAATAAAATATATGATGGATAAGATAAGAGATGATATTACAATGAGAATGTTGCTTGTATAAATACCCATGCTGGGTGCCCTTTCATTAAGTATTAGTTTATTTAATTATTAATATTTATTAGTGTTTAACATTTATTAAATATTTTGTTCATTACTCAGATTTTTTTTTACCTGGTCAGGTACATCAATAGGGATGCCCCTTGTCACCCCTTTTATTACTTATGGTGGTAGAGAGCCTTAGTAAGGCAGTGTTAGAAAAAAGAACCAATCAATATAAGGGGATCTACAGAGAGGGCAATGTCTCTCTTTCCCACCTGTTGTTTGTTGATATTTTACTTCTTTGTAATGGTTTTAGGTGGATGCATTAAAGTTAAATTTAATACTAGATTTATATATCAAAGCTACAGGAATGATGATAAATGTGCAGAAGTCTTCAATCTTCAATCTCTTCTCTAAGATTAAGAGGATTATCCCTTTGATACCCTTATTTCCTTTCCAACAGTTAAGGTTGATCGTGGGCTCAAATATATGGGCCCTGGGGTTTATGCTCAAGCCAAATGCATATGGAAAAAAATAGGCTTTGGCTCAGACCTAAAGTAGAGACGAGACTCAATGTGTGGTGTAACAGGTGGCTTTTCCGCAGTGGTTGATTAATTCTTGTTAAATCAGTTATAGAGGCAAATTTGGTTAACTGGATGTCCCTTGCCTTGATTCCAAAAGGTGTGCTGAAGAAAATCAGGCAGATCAACTTCAGTTTTTATGGAATTGGAAGATGGACAAGAATTGGTTTGTTTGGGCTAAGTGGTCAGAGATTCCTTTACCCAAAGGACAAGGCAGTTGGGGGATAAAAAATTATCCACCTATTTAGCAAAGCTCTTCAGTAAAATGCATCTAAACGTTGATTGAAAGTAAAGGGTTAAGGTGTCAGGTAATTCATCAAAAGTATATTCAACCAACTACAGTGGAGGAATGGATTCATTCACCAATCAAAGAATGCCATATTTTTTCAATCATATGGAAAGTTATTGTCCTTGCGTTTCCTGTTATTGGTAGAGGCTTAGTATGGAAACTTGAAAGTAGGCATTGGCTCAAAGGTGAATTAAATAAAATCAATCCCTAGGTGGGATATACGGGGGATTTAGATTATTTGAATGTATGATGGAAGAACTGAATAGAACCGGTTTCTTTGTTTAAGTCAAATTACTTATCCAGACAGTACTACTATTTGGAAGCACGATTAGTGTGCTGTAGATATGATGGGATAAACTGGTGGAAAGGCTGTGGAATGGGGGACATACATCTATACTCTCAGACTCTGCATGCAAGCCACGTGATAATAGAAGATGACGATGATAAGCTTTTGTGAAGTTAGGATTCCGCAAATGGGTATTACACTCCAAAGGCAAGATACAGACTTTTATGTGCTCCTGTGTGGGAGCGACAAGTTATCTGGTGGTGAGAAGTCTTCTGGAAGTTCAAGTGCCCTCTTAAATCACGCATTTTTACATGGCTTGCCATCAAAAGAAAAGTCCTCACGGGGGATAATATGCAAAAAAGAGCGATCATTGCTCCTGGCTGGTGTGTTTTCTGCAAAGAATGTCTGGAAACTCTTAACCACATGATTATGTCTTGTCCCTATGCTTCACAGGTCTGGCAAGAGTTAGACAATGCATTGGTATTGGTAAGATACAGTCTGGATCTACCATTAAGGAAGGATTGAGAAATTGGTGTAGAGACACCACAGTCAAAATGATTAGGGCTTTGCCTCTGATAGCAGCATGGGGAATATGGTTAGCTAGAAATGCTCTGATTTTTTAAGATTAGGTAGTTCCTTCTTTCCAATGTGTGGTTCAAGGCCTAGCTATTTAAGATGCATTTCATCAATCTAACATTCTCAAAGAGTCCAGGATTATACATGAGTAACAGATCGATGACAGCAGGATATGGGCTTACTTTTGAAGAAAAACTAGCATAAGCATAGAACTTTTCCCACATTATGTCAAACACTTTGAATATCTATGGTCTACAGGTGTCCATTAGACATATTCATGATTCGGATGGTGTTTTGTTGTGATGGATTGTACTATTTCTATGATTATCAGCACTTACAGGCTTCTATGATTATTATTATTGTTCTGACATTGGATAGGGCCTCTGATGTACATTTCAGTTGGACTTATGGTGTATGAGTGCTCATTCCTAGTTGAATTGGACATTCTGAGTCCATTGGTGCAGCTGGTTTTCAGTTTCAGGCAAGCACAGGATAGATATGGGTCATTTGGGCTTTTATAGCAGATCTGCCCTGGGAAAAATGAAAACAAAACAATTACAGAGGAGATCTCTTGGAACGCTGGAATGGATTTGTGGGGTGCAGCCAGGCGTTTGTACCATATACCTGGGGTGCCAGGCACATCTATGCAGTTAATTTTTTGCATATAGTCCTCCCGGGTGAGATATTGATTGTTTTATGTTCCCAAGGCAGTATTTTAATAATTAAAAATGGCTAATGAGGAAATCGATTTGGGTAATTGAGGCAAAGGATTGGCATGGAATTGGTCTGAGGCATAGTGTTTGGGCCATACTCATCATCCGGCATCAGCTTCACTTCATTCGGGGTCCACACATCCTCTATTTATGCATTTTGATAATATTTTGATGTATTTTGAGGGAGATCCCCAAGTGATTTTCATCACTCCTTTATATTATTTGCCACCACACATTGTTCATGTGCCATGGGGCCATGCTAGTGAAGTATAACATAACCTCCTAGCCCCACCATGTACTACCTTGTGGTCATTAGTCATGTTTTATGTGGTGTGCCCCTCATTGGGCATTTCTAGTGATGCACCCCCTTATATTTTAGAGTTGATCGGCGTGAGATATATCCAACTAATCTTAGCCGTAGATTAGGATGATTTTATCTTATGATCTTGACCGTTGATCTTTCTGGACCTAGGTATTATGTACTTGAGAGATCTATATATGGAGATGCACTCTCATTTGTAAAGGGACTTTTGGCTGTAAGATTGGGACTTTTGGTTGTGAATGTCGTGGATGTGATTGTTATGCCTCTTGCTTGGACATTTTGTGGATCGTGTATGCAAACATTATTTTTTTGTGAGGGTCATACCAATCCTTTTGCAGGTAGTGAATTGGAGGAGTAGATTGCTAGGGCAATCTGCATCATCTTTCAACCAAATCGCCTCACGTTCAGGGAGTGATCAATTGTTACTTTGTGCATTGAATCTTTCTCTATGGATGTTGTATGTAGCTTATCTTTTTCATCGGTGAACAATTCTGACTTCGGTAAATTGATTTTACAGGTGGAGAAGAGGGGGCACACTTCCTCACTTGGGCGTTTTTCCTTCGTTGCATATCGGATCTCCCTCGAAATTGTAACTAAGTGAAAGGATCATCGACATCTAAGTCGGCCGCAAGTATTTTTTGGTATGATCTGCAAGGTTAGTATTGTTCTTCAGTCTTTTTATCCATTGGCCCATTCAAACCCTCTTTTAAAACCCTAGTTTCGTAGATCAAATAGATCCAATGAGTTTTTTATGACGGCCATCAAAACCCACTTGGAGATTAATGAATAAACCCTATATCTCAAGTTAAACGTAAATCAGACTCCATTTGGCCTGGGATCTAGCACTAGTCACTCTAGGTGGGAGCGCCCCTCTTGGGTGGGTGGCCATTCCTTCAGATCTGTCAGATAGGTATGCTTGGACCCGCCTCAAAATCATAGATCCAATATTCAAGCATGCTGATCTAGTCATCTAAACCTTGATCTACTCTTTTGGGTCCATTTTGTCCACTTATGCAAAAACCCTAGGTGGGTCCCTTGAGGGTTTCATTTCATTTGGCTAGATCTCCCTAGATCTATTTCCTTAACTCATTTGTGGTGCAATCTCATCCAAGTTGGGTTATTTCCTATCTTTACTAAGCCTCCCCAATCTCCATACCACTCTAATTTAATAGATCTAGTCTTACCCACTCATTATCTCTCCTTTCTTATACATTGTCAAATCCTATGAGTGTCTTGAGTAGGTTCGCTAGCCTCTTAGGCTAGTAGGGTCTCCCCCTTGGTCATTCTCCAGATTGATCCAAAGTGACAAGAGCCCATCCGGTGTGACAACTACCCTGTATCCGTAGTGGACGAGGCCCTTGCGGTGTCACCGGTTAGCTAGCTCACCTCTACTGTCCCGGATGGGATACCTTTAGTGGGTAGCTACACTTTGTGTGATAACAGTACCATCATGTCAGATGTATGGAATGATACAAGGAATCGTACAATAATCAATTTCCTTGTCTCTTTCCCTCAAAGAACCTTGTTTCTTAAATCAATTGATGCATCTGATAGGGTGAAAGATGCAAACCTGCTATTTCGGTTGTTGGATGAAGTTATTATGGAGGTGGGGGTGACGAATGTTGTTCAAGTCATCACAAATAATGCCTCTAACTATGTCCTTGCTGGTAAGATGTTAGAGAGCAAACACAAAACCATATTTTGGACCCCATGTGTTGCACACTGCATAGACCTCATGCTTGAGGATATAGGCAAACAGGATTGGGTCAAGGATGTTATAGAGCAGGCCAAGAGCATTACAAAATATATCTACAACCATTCATGGGTATTGAATCTGATGAGGAAAAACACTGGGAACATGGAACTTGTTAGGCCTGCCATCACGAGATTTGCAACTCACTTCTTAACGCTGCAATCTCTCATTTCCCAAGAGGAGAACTTGCAAAAAATGTTTTCATGCGATGAATGGATTTCATCTACGTGGGCTCGTAGGCAAGATGCAAAACAAACCAAAAAGAAAGTTAATGATAGTGCATTCTGGAAAAAGCAACAGAGGTGAAAATTGTTGAGCCCCTTGTGAAGGTGTTGCGGTGGTGAATGGGGAAAGATTGGCCATGGGTTACATTTATGAGCCTATGGATCAGGGAAAGAAGCAAATAAAGGCAGCATACAAAGACAGAGTAGCCAAGTATGGCCCTATTTGAGAGATTATTGACAACAGATAGAACAATCAACTCCATCGCCCTATACATGCAGCAAGGTATTTCTTGAACCCGAGGTATCATTACAAAGTTCAGTTAGGAGATGATGTAACAGAGGAGTGTTGATTTTTCCTGAGCAGCATCGAGAGCCATTCTCTTAGGAGAATGGGGACATCTAGTCCAGGACCAAAATGTGGAACCAGTCCAGCACTGGGGGACTCGGCCTAGAGCTGAGTGACCATTCTATTGAATGGAGACATCTGGTCATGGACCAGGATGTGGAACCAAACCAGCACTGGGGGACTCAGCTTAGAGCTGAGTGGCCATTCTGTTGAATGGAGACATCTAGTCAGGAACCAGTCCAGCACTGGGGGACTCAGCCTACAGCTAAGTGGCCATTCTTTGAATCGAGGCACCTTGTCAGTTACCAGGAAGTGTAAATTTTCCTTTAATATTCAAACTAGGGCTAACAGTGTATTCAAAATCTCTACTGATAACCACACATGAATATCTTTTACAGTATGCAGCGGAATATAGAACTGAGAAATAAATCACAACATCACATCACAATATTGACACTATTATTTTGGGTATGGAAACCCCCGGAAAAACCCAAGATGGGAAAACCGGTGCAGCAAACAGATATAGATTTTATTATGAGAAAATATGGAGCATTTACAATCACTGCAAATTCACCCTAACCTAACAATGTAGTACCCGGCATAATCACTGGGCAAATCCCAGCTAAACCTCAACACCCTCCTGTGTGAGTGTACGTCCCAACTGTATGAAGCTCGATGATCCTGTTGCCCGCCCCTCCGTCTTCTCAGCTAAATCCTCTATTTGACTTTCTCTCCCTATCTGTATCATGTCTTTGTTGGAATACAAGTGTGTGTTTTCTCCACCAATTAATCTCTCTTTTATAACTTTAGGTAAAACAAAAACCCTAATTTCACTTTCACTTTAACTAGTGTTTCACTAAAGTTAATTTAGATCACTTTAATTTATTTTCCAAAATAAACTTAGGAAAAGTAAATTAAATACAACTGGTTTCCTAATTTAAGTCTTCTGCATTCAAGAAGACCTTCATTATTGTTGGTAGTTTAACACTCCCTCTCAACAAGGAAGGGATTCGGTAGCAACCCCAACTTATCCCTAAACTTCACAAAACTCTGTCTGCAAAGTGCCTTGGTGAAAATGTCTGCCACCTGCTCATCTGTCTGTATGTACTCCAATCGAATGGTTCCCCTCTAAACATAATCTCTCAAGAAGTGGTACCTGATGTCTATGTGTTTGCTCTGGTCATGGAACACTGGATTCTCAGATAGCCTGGTGCCACTCTGATTGTCACAGTGAACTACTGTAGCCTCTAGCTCACACTCAAACAACCCTTAAAGTAACTTCCTCAGCCACATACCCTCACAAGCAGCCATGCTGGTTGCCATGTACTCAACCTCTGCCGAGCTCAATGCAACTGAACCAAGAGACAAACCTTGACCCAATGTTGAAGCAGCAACCTGAAGTAATCTTTCGATCCTCTACACATCCTGCCCAGTCAACATCTGTGAAACCTGCTAATTGCACACTCCCCCTGCGCTCATAAACCAATCCATACTCCACTATACCTCTGATGTAGCAAAGTATGTGCTTCACAGCCATCCAATGCACTCTTCAAGGGTCCACCATGAACTGACTCAAAGAGTTGACTGTAAAGCTGATGCCTGGTCTAGTGTTGACCAAATACATAAGTGATCCAATAAGCTGACGATATAAGGTAGGCTCAAATCCGTCTGACCAAGATGCATCAATCTTCCTCCAGTTGGAAACTAGAAGTATGGCCATAGGCTTGCTATCCGCCATCTTGAATCTCTTCAGGATCTCAACCGCGTACTTCCCCTGTCTAATGAAGAAGCATCCATCTTTCTGCCAAACCTCCAAGCCCAGAAAATAATGCATCAACCCAAGGTCTTTCATCTCAAACTCCACTGCAAGATTAGACTTGCAGCCTCCAATCAGCCTCTCATCTCCTGTCAAAAAGAGATCATCCACATATAGGACCAATATGAGAGACACCTCACCTGTCAAGAAGTATAGGTTGTGGCCAGCCTCACTCAGCTGAAATCCCATCTGCCGTAGATAGTTGTCAATCCTCAAGTACCATGCTTGAGGTGCCTGCTTGAGCCCATAAAGAGCTCGATGCAGTCTGCATATATGCGTCTCCCTGTTCTCCACTTCAAACCCCTCTAGTTGCTCAATATACACCTCCTCCTCTATCACTCCGTTGAGAAAGGCAGTCTTGACGTCCATCTGATGGACACGCCAACCCATCTCAGTTGTTAGTGAGATAATGGTCCGAATGGAAGAATACTTGGCAACAGGGACAAAGGTCTCCTCATAATCAATACCCTCCTTCTGTGAAAACCCCTTTGCCACAAAGCACGCCTTGTACTTCTCCACGCTTTTGTCTCTTGCATGCTTCACCATGTAGATCCATCTGGATCCCACCACCTTTTTCCCTTGTGGCCTCGGCACAACCTTCCATAACTGGTTTTTCATAATGGAGTCAATACTCCTCAACCATAGCCTCCTGCCACACATCATGTTGTGTAGCCTCCCTGAAGCTGGAAGGTCTAGAGTTGATTAACTCTGTCATCAGTGCCATATTCAAACTAGGGCTAACAGTGCATGCAAAATCTCTACTGATAACCACACATGAATATCTTTTACAGTATGCAGCAAAATATAAAACTGAGAAATAAATCACAACATCACATCACAATATTGACACTATTATTTTGGGTATTGAAATCCCCGGAAAAACCCAAGATGGCAAAACCGGTGCAACAGTCAGATATAGATTTTATTATGAGAAAATATGGAGCGTTTACAATCACTAAAAATTCGCCCAAACCTGGAAAATGCAGTACCCGGCAGAATCACTGGGAAAATCCCAGCTAAACCTCAACACCGTCCTGTGTGAGTGTACGGCCCAGTTGTACGAAGCTCGATGATCTTGCTACTCGCTCCTCCGTCTTCTCAGCTAAATCCTCTGTCTGACTTTCTCTCCCTGTCTATAATCTGTCTCTGTTGGAATACAAGTGTGTGTTCTCTCCACCAATTGATCTCTCTTTTATAACTTTAGGTAAAGCAAAAACACTAATTTCACTTTCACTTTAACTAGTGTTTCACTAATGTTAATTTAGATCACTTTAATTTATTTTCCAAAGTAAACTTAGGGAAAAGTAAATTAAATACAACTAGTTTCCTAATTTAAGTCTTCTGCATACAAAAACACATGCATGCAAGAAGACCTTCCTTGTTGTTGCTAGTTTAACAGGAAGATGACCCATTTTACTATTGGGGGACTCGGCCTAGGGCTGAGGGCCATTCTCCGGGAGAATGGAGGTGCTTGGTCTGTTACCAAGTATTTGACCTTGGGTCAAATTATGCAAGCCTATGCCTGAGGCACCTGGTCTATTACCAAGATATCACTATAAGCCCTAGACCAAGTCTGGGCATGTGAGACACTCTGACCCTTGATCAGTGGGCTTTGTGATCTTCTCCAAGGCTTGGCTACCCTTGGTTAAGAACTTAAAACACCTAGTACCTGATCTTGGTGTCACATGGAGTGTGAGATAAAAGCATTAGTAATTCTCTCTATTTATGATGATGTACATTGAGTGTGGATGAAGGACCACCTTGACCACTTGTTTTTTACCACAGGGCACTTGAAGAAGGCTAAAGGTAAAAGTCAAAAATACAGAAAGACCCTTAGACCACTAAGGAGTCAAAGTGAAAGTGCAAAAAGACCTTTAGTACCACTAAAGGTAAAAGTCAAAAAGATAAAAGAATAAAATAATATTATTTTATTCTTTTGAGTTTTGGTCCACTTACAGGTGATTCAAAAGTTATAAAAGAAGATCAATCCATTTCATTTTGACACACTCACTTACTCATCATCAACAGTTGCTCTGAAGGAAGATTTCGTTGGTCTTTGCAAAAAGGAGGATTTCTTCTTATGTTTTGTTTATGCCCTAGCATGGAGGATTCTAGCTAGGGAATTTACATCTAACCCTAAATCTGCTAGGTTTTTGTCCCATTAAAGATTGCTAGGGTTCAATCCTAGTTCACTGCAAACATTCACAACACCCTCGGATCTTCACGGGCAGCAGCTAGTGCATCTCGAGCATCTTTGAAGTCTTCAAGTGCAGTCTCCATTTCTTCACAAGTTGCTACAGAATCTTCACGGTTGCCCTGATCTATCACAGGCACCCCTCTCCCAACCTGAACAGCCTTCAGTCAACAGCCTGTACTCTCGAGCAGGCTAGTTCTGCTCTCGGGCAACTTGGTATAGAGCCCAGGCAGCTCAATATAAAGCTCGGGCAAGAAGAAACAGACTCGGGCAAGTCAAACAGGGTCTGGGAAAGGCAGACAGAAGCTCAGGCAGGTTAACAACGAGTCCAGGCAGGCTGACAGGAATTCGGACAGGGAAAACAGAGGTCCGACCAGCTGAGGCAGACCTCCGGGAAGGAAGAAACAGTTCCGAGCAGTAGTACGAAACTCGGGTAGGTCACAGGAAGACTTAAAATCTGGGCTCAACAGGAGAGAGAAAATTAGGGCAGAAAGCCCTAATTTGGTTTTGTGTGTAAAAATTATCTTCTGTGAATTTTTTATCTAAGATTCAAATCTATTAGGGTTTGGAAATTATTGGAGAACTTTCATCTCATAATTTTAAGAAACTCAAGTCATCTCATTTAAGAGATGAATTACTAATGCTTTTGGGGTTTTTGTCCTTTAAAGGTTTCCTCGTGAAAAACTACTGTATTCAATGTGTGTGATGTTTTTTATGTTTCTACTGCACTTGTCTTATGTTAACTTATAGTCTGCAAAATTTTAAAGAATTCATGCTAATGCTAAAATTCAACAAGGAGGTCAAAGAAGGTTTGTATGAGTGCCTAGAGCGCATGGTCCCTGATGAGAGTGAGCAGGTGGAGATACATAGACAGATCAGCTCTCTCAATCGAGCCACGGGCACCTTTTGAAAAACCCTAGCAAAGAAGGCAAGAGATGAGGACCAACCAAGTAAACAATTTCAAATTTCCAAGAATCAAAAGTTTGATTAAGTTCAAGTTCAATTGTTTTAGTTTAAGCTTTAATTTTAAATCTTTAAGTTCAATTGTTTAAGCTTTAGCCTTTAAGTTGTTTCAGTTCAATTTGCAATCTAATTTGTTGAACTAACTTTGTCTCTGCAGCAAGCTGGTGGGAATCATTTGGTAGACAATGTGCTCAATTGCAAAAGTTTGCAATTCGAATCCTTAGTCAACCTTGCAGTGCTTCTGGGTGTGAGCGCAATTGGTCTGTCTTTGAGCGGATTCACACGAAGAAGAGAAACCATTGTATTTTCTTTCAAACTCTAAGATATGTGCTATGAGATTTTGCTATGTACTACGATACTATCTTCTATTTAGTGCACTTGGTGCCATTTTGTGATCCATACATGGTTTATATACCATATATATATGAGTAGACTTTGCATATTATGGCTCTAATCATCTAATGGCTTCAAAACATATTTTGGAATGTGTTAAATTTAATTTTTGTCATTCAAATTGTAATTTTTTATGTATTATTTAATAGCCTGGTTTATTGAAATCAAACCGCTCCGGTTCATTACCGGTTCCGGTCTAAGATGACCCTCGACCGGTTCCAAGTTTTAAAACTTTGATATATATATATATATATATATATATATATATATAAACTTTTAGAAGTTAGAATTCATAATAAACATTTGTAGTTGCTTGTAAGAACAATATTCTATACT
Source organism: Pseudotsuga menziesii (assembly GCA_001517045.1). Classification (NCBI taxonomy): domain Eukaryota; kingdom Viridiplantae; phylum Streptophyta; class Pinopsida; order Pinales; family Pinaceae; genus Pseudotsuga; species Pseudotsuga menziesii. The sequence goes on along the minus strand of LPNX010101732.1, from coordinate 68,121 downwards.
ATACAGTATTATGCACATCCCTACACTTTCTAGTTCCAAAAAAGCTCAGGCAAATAAGAAAAAAGTTGAGAGACCATCATTGGCACTTGAACATGAGCAAAATGCAGTTTAGCTTTAGAAACTTAAGTTTAACTATTTTCAATCTACATAACAACTCTATAACAACTCTTCTTCCTTAGATTTCTTGTTTATGAGGATTGGGTTAAAAAGCATTGTCTTCTGAACAGGTTTTGCAGATTTTTACAGCTGTGTTGAAAACCACTACAAAACACTTTGGGATATACATGATTGCATTCTGTAAAGAGATTAGATTCATGTTTTAGATTAATAAGGATATTGAATAAAAATTTATTCAAATGTTTAGTACCCAATCTAAGTCTTCACTATCCAATTGTTTACACAGTACTTGATGTTGGGATGGGGTAAGAGTTGGACTTGCATAACTTCTGGACACCTATGTACAATATGTAAAAGCTAAGATAACCCTAAAAATGAGAAGAACAAGAGCAATACCTAGAAGGATCACACCTTTGAGTTGTTGCAATTCTTAATTCGTTGACATAGAGGCTTTGTTGCTTGTAATGATGTCTAAAAAGACAATAGTTAAATCACCAGAAACACAAATCAAAATCCATCATACACCACCCATATTTTGAGTTGCAACTTGTATAGGTTCGACTTAGATTCAAAATAATACGAAAAATATGGATGGGATAAATGATCATATTGTGGAATCATCAATGTCCATTGTCAAACTGAAGATGCATGCCCAAAACATCTCCAAAATCTGTCTCGGACATCTCTGAAATCAACTTGGAATGTCTCCAAACTCTGGCTGGAAGTCCCAAAATCTGTTGGGGACATTTTGGATATGGCCAGCAAGTCCCCAAGTCCCCGATGAAATCCCCAGTAGACTAGGGACATTTCCTAGGGGTCCCCAAGTCCCCAGGATGTAATGAAGGTACGGGGCTTTTTTAGGGGCGCCAGGTCCCTGTGCAACATAGAAAATTGTTAAGGGACTTGACACTAATATTGAAGACATAGTACAGGCATCTCCTGCTGTTTTGTTTGCTGTTGTATCTGTTGTTTTGATGAGTTTTCAGATATGGTTTAGGCATAAGAAGTTTCCCTAGAGGGCTGAAAACTCATAGGACTGTTTAGTATCTTCCCCCTTTGAATTGCCAGGAAGTTAGGGCTGTTTTGAGGTGAAGTATTGTACTTCTGCTGCTGTTTGGTACTTTAATTTTAAAAAGTCCTAGGGCTAAGATTTGGGAAACTTTCGAGGAAGAAGGTGGAATTTTTGTTTAGCATTGAAGTGCGAATTCCAAGAAATTTCCAACATTCACACCTATAATTTATGGTGGAATTTTTGTTTAGCATTGAAGTGCGAATTCCAAGAAATTTCCAACATTCACACCTATAATTTATCAGTAAAATCAATTTATTAATCTACTTTTCACACCAGATTTCCTAGGCAGAAGTAGTCTAGCCTTGGGGTTAGGTCACCAATCTAAAAAAAACAAATGATCATTCTCAAAGTGATTTAGTTAAAAAGCATGAAGGGGACAGGTCATCTACCCACTAGAGAAATGGATCAAAATAAAGCAGAATAGAATTTCAAGGAATTGAAATGAAAGAAGCACTTCAAACATTAAACCTGACCCCTGCAAAACCACAGAACTATTCCTGAACTATGTCAAAAGGTTAACTTTGGGACCAAGTATATCTCGTCAAGCAATTCTTAAAAGTAGAACCAAAATCAGTCACAATGCAAGACGTTAAATAGTGGATTGGTATACTTTGGACTAACCAAATAATTCTATCATTAAAGTCCAATAATAAGAACATCTATTTTATTGACAATGGTACCTCTTCACTGCAGCAATAGTCAATGTCCAAGCAAAACTAGAAAAATGAGGAAAGGAATGGAAATTATAATCAAATTAACAGCAGTCTCTGCTTCTCTAGTGAAACCCTCATTTTTTAAGTATCTGGACAGTAACTGAGTAATTCTATCTTTAAAATCCAATAAGACCATCTATTTTATGAACAGCGGTACTTCTTTACTACAACAATATCCAATGCCCAAGGAAATCCTTTAAAATGAGGAAAGAAATGGAAATTGTGATCAATTTTAACAGAAGCCTCTGTTTTTATAGTGAAAAACTCAACTTCATGTAAAGTTTCATTACATAAATCAAATTCATGCCATGGTGAGTCTTTACCTGTAGCATGAGATTCACAGGACCCTTGCTTGCATTGTATGGGAATTCTCCTGTACCACATTCAAAAATGGAAAGTCCTAGGCTCCAGATATCTGCTGGGAATGAATAATATTCATTGCCGATTCTCTCTGGTGACATGTATGTGACTGTACCAACAAATGTACCACACTGCATCCACCATGGTAAAATCAAGTCGCAGTTAAGAGTAAACATTATTCCCATACGAAGTATTTGTAGTTAATCTGCTGCTGAAAAATGCATTCCCTTGACAGTTCATTGAATAAGACTTTCTATCAGACCAGTTAACTACCTTAGCTCAAAACTGAATTTCCCTCACAGATATCCACATTATATATTAAAATTGATGTTCTGTAATCATACTTGAATAGTTTTTGTGAAACATCAGCTTAAACATTGAAACAAACTAAATACCATTGCAACAGTGTTCTCCAAACCAACACTAATGCCAAAATCTGTAATTTTTGGCTCTCCATTCATATTTATAAGCAGATTAGCAGGCTTTATGTCTCTATGCACCAGATGCCTAATGCGATGTAAATAGTTCAATCCCTACAAATACAACAACAAATTGTTCTCCATCAGTCATGGCAATAGATAAGCAAAGAAGCATCACAAGGTTGATTAAATCAGAAACAGAATTCCCTTGCCACAGAAGCCACAATCGAAATTATCTTACATGTAAAATTCTGTGTGTGATAACAGAAAGAATTGGCTCAGGAATGCGCTTCTTTGATTGAACAAGGTCTCTAAGTGAGCCTCCATCCACATATTCCAAAGCAATGCTGATTTGTCCAGATGCAGGAGTGTAAAAAGCCCCATGAAACTCCACTAAGCCATTCACATGTGGTGCCTCACATAGCGTTCGTATCTCATTTAATAGCTGGTGCCGTTTTTCCTGCAAATTTATGAAAGTCGTTACTAAACCAATAATAGTAGAAAAGCTGTACTCTCAGTTTTAAACATTAACTTTCAACACTTAGAAATTAAATATATTAATTCTCTGGTGAAGTAATACACTTTATGTTGTTCAAACTCCAGAAAAAAAATAGTAATTCCTTGGTGAAGTAACAACCTTTGTGTTGTACATGTTAGAGGTTGGGATTTATCATTTATTACCATGTACATTAGATTTACATTTTTCCATGTAAGCTTTGTTTGATTTGTAACTGGCAAGATGTAGGGTTAAACCGTCAAAAATGTATCTGTGATTTCCAGCCAAGGGTCGTATAAGGTATAGGCAAACACTGATGTCCAATAAGACATTCTACAGACATGAAGCAGAGTACCTCAGATGTCAGAAAAATTGGAATTTCAAGAATATTCGATCACTTAAGAGGCAATTCGATTATATTTCAATGTCCTTCTTGATTAGGAATATATAAGAGATTACATTAAAAAATAGGAAGCGCAAGAGAAATTAACAATATGTGAATTTCCAAAGCCTGGCAGACTGAAGTCCTTATGTTCTCAACAAAACAAGTCTGTTACTTATTTGCAGAAATACTTCTTCACATAGCGACAATCACCCAATAGCTGGAAAGTAAATAGTGGAAGCATAAAACAATTACACACATACACAGAATTTCTCCTTCAAATCAGTTTATCGTTCAACTTATCAAAGCTTACAAGGTATCCTCCACAATCCGCTTAAAACCAGCGGCAGCATGGTAAACAAATCACCCTAGAACTGAGCTGTAAGGACTGTTGATAAGGTACAGCCTGCACAGGAAAAAGGAACATCTGCTGTATGGCCTCTATGCTCTACTATGCGACTAATGTATGGATCCATACAGACTCTACCTGCTTGGTGCTGGTCAATCCTCTTCTCCTGTCTCTGCTTTCTCTCCTCCAATCGCTTAACCTGCTCAACTGTTCAACTGTTCTCCAAAAATTGTGTATGAAATCTCTATCTTAACCTATCTTTATACATGTGATGATACCCTAATCTCTTAGTGAAATGTATGGTTGAGATTAATCCAAGTCTAAATCATTAATGTAGCAAATACACTATATTAGAATCAATGGCTAAATATAAGAATTTTCACTTTTTCTTTAAGTGAATTACAAAATAAAATTGTCTCGAACAACTTCCATCATGAACCTGTGTAAAATTTCTTGTCCAACCTATATTTGACGCTCCCTCTTAGTGAGGAAGGAGTTCTGCACCAATCCAGGTTCATCTATGAATGCTTCAAACTTCCCTTTTGCTAAGGGTTTGGTCAAAATATTAGCTACCTATTGATCTAAGGAAATACATTAGGGCTTTACTGCTCCTTTCTTAATCATATCCTGTATGAAGTGATATCTAATCTCTATGTGCTTGGACCTGTCATGAAACACTAAATTCTCTGATTATCACAATAAATCACTGTTGAATCCAACTCCTCATAAACAATCTTGCAAGAAACTTGCGAAGCCAGATGACCTCACAACTAACATTATTGGATGCCATATACTCAGCCTCTGTTGAGCTAAGTGCCATGGAAGTCTACTTCTTGTTGAACCAAGACATAATCGTTAATCCCAAGCTAAAGAAGCACCCCAAGGTGCTCTTCCTATCTAATGCACTGCCTGTCCAATCTGAGTTTGTATATACTTGCAACTTCATTTCACCATCCCCAAGATATCTCAGACCATATTCCATTCTGCCCCTCAAGTATCTGAGCACATGTTTTGTTGTTACCCAATGCTCCTTGGCTCCACATGAACTAACCCTAGGTGCTCACTGCAATACATATATATTTTCTAGTGTTGACCAAATACATCGAGGAACCTATGGCCTATATAACATAAGGTAGACCATCTTTGAATCCGAAGTTGTTAACTTCTTCAGATTAGTGATCATAGGTGTCACCATAGGTTTGCAGTCCTCCATCCAAAAGCCTCTTCAGGATCTCAAATGCTCTATGTACACTTCTTCCTCAATTATCCCATTGAGGAAAGTTGGTTTTACATCCATTTAATGTATCTTCTATCCTGTAACTAAAACTAGAAGCATAGTTTCTCTAATGAAAGTGTGCCCAGCTACTGGAGCAAAAGTTTCTTCATAGTACACTCCCTCTTCCTAGGAAAACCCTTTTGCCACAAACCTCACGTTGTACTTCTCGATGCTACCAATTGCCACATGCATGATCTTATGTAGCAACTTAGAACTAATTACTGATTTACCCTGCCAGACCAAAACTTCTACAAAAACAAGCCCCAACTTGGCCTTTTAAAATGGCAAAAAGACCCCCCATCGAGGAACCTATGGCATATACAACATAAGGTAGACCATCTTTGACTCCAAAGTTGTTAACTTCTTCAGATTAGTGATCATAGGTGTCACCATAGGTTTGCAGTCCATCATCCAAAAGCCTCTTCAGGATCTCAAATGCTCTATGCACACTTCTTCCTCAATTATCCCATTGAGGAAAGTTGGTTTTACATCCATTTAATGTATCTTCTATCCTGTAACTAAAACTAGAAGCATAGTTTCTCCAACGGAAGTGTGCCCAGCGACTGGAGCAAAAGTTTCTTCATAGTACACTCCCTCTTCCTAGGAGAACCCTCTTGCCACAAACCTCACTTTGTACTTCTCGATGCCACCAATTGCCACATGCATGATCTTATGGAGCAACCTAGAACTAATTACTGATTTACCCTACTAGACCAACACTTCTACAAAAACAAGCCCCAACATGGCCTTTTAAAATGGCAAAAAGACCCCCCTCTTTGGCACATCTGGGATGTAACAGTGAAGCACCACTCACCCAAGACTCGCAAGTCTTGGCAAGTCAACCTCCAAACCGAGTAACCGTTGAAGACTCGTCTCAGACTCGACACACTCGCACAGACTCGGCATACTTGCACGGGCTCGACACGAACATGGAACAGACTCGACAAGCACAAAAAATATCCTCGTGGACGTCAACTATTTTAGTATTTTGTTTTTTGGGTTGATCGTTTGTGGAGGGAAAAACGATGTGAATGCCCTTATAAAGGGCCAACACCATATGCTAATTCCTCATTGATTCATTCATCGATCAATTGCTAGTGTTGAGTGGGCTCATTCATCAATCATGGACGAGTGCATTGTTTGAGTGTGAAAAGTTTTGAATCAGTCGGGGAGAATGCCCTTAAAGGAGTGAAACTATGAAAGCTCGCAACTCTGTGAAGTGTGAACTGCTTCCTACGCCTTGGTTGACCGTTAAATGAGCTGCCATCTGAGATTCTGAAGGAGGGCGTCGTCATTAAGTTTTTTTCCTCGTTGCTATCCAGTTTTTTTCCTATTTGCCAAGTCTTGTCGTGTCTATTTTGAGTCTTTCCTAAGTCGATGAGTCAACTATCAGTTGAGTCTTTGCCAAGTTCGAGTCGTGTAACATTGGTATGGTGTACTACCAAGGATATGGAGGATGACACAAACAACCCCCAAAGTGGGAATCTCCAAAAAATAACCTCCAGGAGAGTGGATCGCTGTCCCAAAAATGTGCTCAATGAACGTGACACCCCAACGTGAAATAGTAAAGAAATGTGTGAAACTCTCCTCTAATGAGGTGCTTCCTAGCCAACTTTAATCAGCACGAACAAACATCCCACAAACGCGAAACAACCTCATCAAATCATCACCTCACATGTGATGATCCTCAATACAGGGCAACAAATTCCAAAAGAATGTGTTGATTTTTTCCTAAGCAGCATCGAGAGCCATTTTGTGGGAGAATGCAAGCACTTGGTCAGTTACCTGGAAATCAACCCAGTCTGGGACTGGGACCTCGGCCTGGGGCTAAAGGCCATTCTCTAGGAGAATGGAGGCACCTGGTCAGTTACCAGGAAATCAACCCAGTCTAAGACTGGGACCTCAGCCTGGGGTTGAGGGCCATTCTCTAGGAGAATGGAGGCACATGGTCAGTTACCAAGAAATTAACCCAGCCTGGGAATGTGACATCAGCCTGGGACTGAGGGCCATTCTCTGGGAGAATAGAGGCACCTGGTCATTTACCAGGAAATTAACCCAGTCTGGGACTGGGACCTCAGCCTGGGGCTTGTTGCCGCCTTTCACACACCTAGGTTACGTGGCAGAAATCTTCAACCACTCTGTGTGTCCTTGGGGCCAAGTCTCGAGTCAAAGTTGTCACCTTGTTCTTGACTCCTCCATTTAGGCTCAACTCCTAACGAAACCAAGGGGGTAGACCCTATTAAGTTACTAAGGCAAAATTATTTAGTATGATGATGGTATTAAAGAGTAACTTTTTTAGGAGTTTCGATTTAACAATTGTAAACAACAAATAACATGATGAGATAATCACAAGTAAGCACGAAAATGACACCCAATCACATATAGATTGAAAGAAATAAATAGTTGACCAGTGCCTTGAAAATGGAGTCGAAAAACAATTAAGAGTGCTTGCAAGTGCTGGAATGAATGTTGTGCAATTGTATCTTGGTTAATTTTAAATTAATGTAAGAAGATGAGTAATTTAACTTAGGCGAGGGGACTCCAGATATACCCAAGGGGTACTTGAAGTATGTCCAAAACTAAACCGTCACGGCTACCCGCAAGGAATATGTGGGCTGAATGGAGTCTCTGAGGCTGTTGTTCATAATGCACCCGAAGGTGTAACAAAGATCGGCGCCCCGAGGTCACTTTTCAGGAGTTCCCGCTTCCTTTGGGTATTTTGCCACCGTAATGGTTTGATCGAGGCATTGGATTTTCGCCTGATGTTTTGTCAATTTGGGGAGAGTGAATCCTAATTATTCTAGTCACTCAAGTGTTTTTGATGCAGCTTGACTGATCGGACGAACCGCAGCCAAGTACAGAGCATACACACTGGAGTCTTTGTTATTTTTAGTAAATTTTATAATAGGTGCTCTTGTTAAAAAGAAAACCCTCCAGGAACGTCTTTCGATCCATGTGGATCTCAATCGGGGAATCAAGGAGGGGTTAATTTTATTATGACTAACGAAACAATTGATGAAAAAGGAATCAAAGATACACAACACCGGTTTTCTAATTAGTCCTACCACACATCTCTTTCCGCTTGCGGGTCAATCGGGAAGTCATGGGGTAAGTAGTATGATTACTCTTGAAATTAGAGTATGGAATAATGCAAAATTATATCAAAGTATACAATCCTGCATGTCAGTACTAAACTAGAGCAGAAAAAAGGGAAAAATGCAAAAAAGTGATACGGACGCAGATCCCCCTTGGGGGGATGGGGAGCGGGCTCGAAAGAGCCTACTCAAAAAAGATTTTCTTTTATTATTATTGGTTACAATATTAGCAAACTGAAATATCAGAAACCTCTTGGTCCTTATACGGGATGAAACCAAGATCTTACAACTCTCCAAAAATTTTAAATTTTAGTGAAAGGGGAGACCCCTGGGGGGATTTGAACGCTCCCGAGGCCACTTTCGAACAGCAGCTTCTTTTCTTTTCTGTTACACCTGCTAAAAACCAGCAAGAATGTTAGAATAACATATACCCAAAGCACTTTAAGAGTACCTTTGGATCAGCCTACCTTAACTCAAAAAAGATTTAAGTTAAAACTAGCTAAACAGGTGAAAAAGGAACCAAGGAAAGCAAGCTCTCCTTGGGATCTTGGCTTGTTGTTTGTGCAGCTAATGAAATATGCACTGATTGCTGGATTTAATCTTTTTTAAAAACAAAAAAGGAAATATAGAGCATGCAACCTACTGATTTTCTTAAACTTTCCATGCAAAACGGACGATTTCCTTATGCTAGATCTAGAATGCTTAATGATACTTTTCAGAATTGAGATCTAGACTTTGAGCTTTGAAATAGCAGATCTATGTAAATTTTACTTTGATATAATAGATCCAAATGATAACAAAGCTTTCGAACACAGTAACCAGGTAAGAAAATTGAATTTTTGAAGGAGAAAGAGAGAGAAAGAGTGTTGGAAGCCTGGGAATGTTGGGCTTTGGAGTCTGCTTTGGTGGAACACCGAGGGACTATGTCATTCAGAAGATCTTGAAGACGAGGAAGATGCTAACTAGTTCAACCTCTTTTACAAGCGAGATCACCTACAACTTAGAAATCCTTGCACAAACAGATGGTTAAGACATAGGTGCTGCTGAAAGAGATAATTGGAAAGCATGCAATTAAACTTAAAATACATACAACTCCAATAGATATGAAACAAGCAGCAGTAAGAGCATAAATCAAACTAGAATAAACTCTTACCCTAACAGGAGGGAGCTCTCACCTTCAAGGCCAACAATTAACCAGCAAAAGCAATGATAAATAACACAGATTATACCTCATAAGCATTTGACAATCACCATCCACACATGAAGAGCATTACACCATAGATCTTGCCTCCAAAGCTTCTTTATTCCAGAATAATAAACAATAACACAGTACAAGAGCAACAACACCTCAATCCCAGTTCTAACTAACTCGGAAAGGAGGTAGCCATGCTTTATTTATACACAAAATTGAAACCCCAGCCCAGAGGGGGCGCAAATCCCAAGGAGATAGACCACTGCAGTTGAAGGAGAGTCCATCAATGCTTGATCTGAAACTAAACCGAGCTTTTACTGAGTCTGAATGTCAATCGCAGAGCTGATCTGACTGACACCTCAACCTGCTTACTGAAGCATCCATCAAAACTCATCCAGATGAGCCCACACGTGTGGAGGAGAGAGGGAGGGTGAAATCCCCCATAAAGGATGTTGAAGTTCAACTCTAGATCTGTCCAGATCACCTCCTTCAGTCAAGGATTTGTCAAATCCAGTCAATCTGGTTTAGATCTGACTGATTTCAATCAAATCGACTGAGAATCCACTGATCTAGGATTTTGGATTTGCTCCATTATTCATCAATTTATTAATTAAAATAATCAATAATTGATTTTTTGGGGCTTTCTAACCTGAGTGATGGAAAATCACTTAAAACTAGGAAATAGTGGGTCTATAGGTTTACTGGGTGCTCTTAGTTTAAAAATGAGCACCTACATGACTGAAACGGACTTCCGAGCCCATTTTTATTACAAAACCAATTTTTCCAATTAAACTATTAAAAAATAGCCTAAGTTTTGGAAAAATTAAATTTTAATAAATAACACTGAAAAAATTAAAAAATCAAAAAAAAGGAAAAAACCTAGGGGGACTTAGACATGTTCATATGACTCGACCATGATGCCTAACATGTTTATACATTGACACATAGACTCTAATAACCTCAATCGGCCTAAATGCCAAGCTGACCACCTTAACTTTGGAGGTATTGAGTGAAAAACTCAGAAATTATAAGTCGTTTATTCAACAACCAATAATAACCAAGGGAAAAAACACCCTGGGCTGATTGGATTGACAAATAATGTCTATGAGACCGAGTCGTTTACAGACATTATCATGCTAGAACATTTATTACAACTCCCCCAAGGGGTAATGAAAATGTGATATGGTACAACAAAGTTTCCCAGAAGCAAGACTGAAGGTCTTCTGAACTTCGAACAAGCTATCCTTGTCCGATTCACCAGGCTCACTTGATAAAAAACCACTAAGTACAACTTAGGTGGTAACAAGGCTAAGGGCCATTCTGTGGAAGAATGGAGGCGCTTGGTCAGTTACCAAGTAATGGACATTGAGTCATCGGATGCAGCCTGAGGTTGAGGCAAGTGATATACTCCTCTCCCTGATATATGGGCCATGAGACCTTCTCCACGGACTAGCTACCCCTAGTTGAGAGACCTAGCACTTGATCTTGGTGGCAACGAGGAGATCAAGAAAAAGCATTTAATAATCCTCCTTATTTATGAAGATGCACTTTGAGTCGGCATGAATGGACCATGGGGACCTTGAAGAACTCTTCAGATGGCTTGCTGTGGTCACAAAATCACTTAAAGGACCAAGTAACCCTAGCACAACTTGTATTGGTCCAAGTGACCATCAAATGAAGGTCCAAGTGTCTCAAAGACAAAGACCAAAAGACCAATAAACCACAAAAGATTAAAAGTCTATGGTCAAGGATGACAAAGAAAGAAAGCCCTATTTCCCACCTATTTCGACTAGGTGGCAACTCCATGTACATGAAGTGTACATAATTATACCTTGAAAAATCTGAGGATTTCTTCACTTCTGCAGGGCAATTGCCCCTTTGTAAAACAAAATATCCACTCCCCTGCGTGGGAAAATTAATGTAATTTTATGTACTAGTGTGGATCATATGATACGGATGCCACACAGTGGAACTGGTTGTTAGGGAAGTCCCCTCATCGAGTGTTTTTCCCTTTCCAATTGATCTTGTTGAACAAACGAGTTTAATCGGTTTGGTTTTCACTCAAAATCCTCCAAAGTGGTGACGGGCGTTCTACCAGTCAAGTCCATGAGGTGGCTAAGGCTCTAAAGTGTAATTCATGACCATGCTAGACATTTGTCTAGAGTCTTGCGGAGTTTCGTTATGTTTTTGATTTTTTATTAAATTTTTCCAGTTAATTAATTCCACCCCTTGGTGGTTAATTGACTGAGTTTTGATGTAATAATGTAATTACTCAAGCATGGCATTTTGTAATAGGGGCTATGAATGCAAAGTAAAATTGCTATGAAACCCCCTAAGCCATTGCTTCGAGTCCCATGTCGTTCTGATAAGCGGTTGAAGAGATAGACCAATTTTGGTCAGGAGGGGTCTATCTCCTAGGGAAATTTTTAATTTTCCTAAGTCAAAAAATTCATATTATTTGATTTGAAGGAAAAAATCAAATAATGCCATGGTAATTTTGTTTGGGGGTTGTTAAGCCTAGGAAAAATTTATTCCAAATTTTTCCACCCCCCCATGGCCAAGATTTATTTTTTCAAGTTATTTTTAAATTTTTTCCTAAGTCAAATTTGGAAAAATTTAAAAATTAAAGTGAAAAAATAAATCTAAGGAGAAATAAAAAGTTTAGCCTAAGTCTAAGGGTTAAATATCATTTTTGGAGAAAATGGCAAAGTCCAAGCCATATATAGAGGGGACGTCCAAGTCAAAGCCAAGTTTGATGGTTAAAACCCTCACTAAATATAGAGGGGCGCTAGTGTAAAGAGTCTTCACCCATTAAAAGGAGGCGCTAGACATGTTTGGAGGACGTCTAATCTAAGGAGGGCGCCATTATTTAGTAGAGGGCGCTACCCAAATATAGAGGGCGCTACCAAGTTAGAGGGGCGTCACTACTTTAAGAAGGGGCGCTACACATTTGAAGAGCGTCTACCACATGTTTGGAGGAGCGTTATTTTGGAGAGGCGCCATACTTAGAGGAAGGGCGCCATTTTTAAAAAGAAAGTCAAGGCTAAATTTGGAGGAGGGCGCCTCCTTGGGCCCACGTTTTTCCCAAAGGCTCATCCAAGCCATTGATTGAAAGGAGATCTTGGTCAAATACCTAGATCTGAGGGTGTATATTGCTCAAGACATGGATCAAAATCTCAGCCATTGATCAAGAATTAATCCAAGGGTGGAGATTGTTTGAGAGAAATAAAAGCCAAAAACCTAGATCTAGTGGTGGAGATTTAACCTAGATCTAGGTCTAATCTCAGCCATTGATCTTCAAGGGGTTGGGGGTCTTCCTCAACTATAAAATGGGGGCCTCACTCCCTCATTTCTCATGCTCTCTCATGCTATTGTTATGCTGCCGGATTGTCTACCCATTCTTTTCTCAAGCTCTCTTCTTGTTGTAATCTTCTTGCCCTAGTTGGGCCACATAATACAAGCAAAGCTTTGGAGGGACATTGTGCTTCACTTTTCTATTTTCATGATCAAGTTTTGGGAGGTAACTTGTGTATTTATTTAGCTTTGCATTTCTTGTATTTGTCTAGTTAGCTCTCCACAAAGTATTTTGTGGAGAGATTAGAGAGTAGAAGTATTTCTGCTTTCTTTTGTGAACTGTTTGACGTTTTCTTCAAAGTATTTTGCAGGGATAGTTGAGCATTCTCCTCTAGGCTTACAAATTTTTGCAGAGTTAGATTTGTTGCAGGTTTTCCAAGCAAGGGCATCTCTCCAAGGCCTCATTTCTGCAAATTTTCAATTCGGCCATCCATTTTCAGGCTGTTTTTAACAGGGTTTATTTCACTGTTTAGTGGACATAAACCTTGTTTTAGGGCCCCCTTCTTATATATATTAGTATAGACTTGTTTTTCTGCTGTTCTAACATTATTTAGGTGGCTGAAAACTCAGTTTTCAGCCCTCTAAACATCTCTGTTTTTTCAGAATTTCAATTCGGCCATATCTGTTTTTGTGTTCTGAAACTGGGTTTTATTCACTGTATAGTGAATATAACCCTTGTTTTAGGGCCCCCATATGTTATATATTAGTTAAAGGCTTTAAATTTACTGTTTTAGTAGTATTTAGGTGACTGGAAACTCAGTTTCCAGTCAGTCTGTGAGCTCTATGCAAAAATAGCTCTGTCTCAAATACTTGTGGTATCAATTGATCCGCATCTGCGGTGAATGAAGTCGGTCTGAATTGGTTTACCCAATATCTCGAGCCGAACGCAAGTTCCTTTGGGATTAACTTATTGCATACCTCTTTGACAAATATTATTCATATTTCTGTCATACTTTTGCTCAGAATTGTTTATGTAAAAATTGTAAATTTTGTACTAACATTGTAACAGTAGATTTTTATTTATTTCATGTGATTTGCAGCGAAAATAGTTCGCTGGTTTTTGACAGGTAGTGCAGGTTTAAAGGAAATTTGCTGTCCAAAAGGGCACAGAAATATCTCAACCCTCAACCAGTTCAAGGGGGATCCAAACTCTCAACTTTTCTGTTATTGTAAGCCCCAAAGAGAGTCTCTTGGGGCATTTTCTGAAGCTTTGTAAAGCATTTGTATTCTGTAATAGTTCTATTTCTTTTACCCACCTATCTTTGTGACAGACCACCATCTCTGTCATAAAGATTGAAGTGAGGTTAGTGTACTATTTATTTCTGTTTACTGTTTATTTGTTCACCCACCTATCTCTGTTACAGACCATCATCTCTGTAACAGAGATTGTTGTGAGGTTAGTTTAATTAGTTTCCTG
>LPNX010101732.1:31176-53669 GCA_001517045.1 Pseudotsuga menziesii | reverse complement strand
AACATAATCAAAGATTCCAACTCTAATAAAATTTATTAAAATTTACCAAGAGACACTGCAAAACGTCCTACAAACATTGGTCACTACTATTTTGCCTTGCTTTTCAAGGTTTCACTACAAGCACTTTCATTTCATTTTACTGCAAGCACTCCAACAAATTTACTTTCAGTCTCATTTACTTTCAGCTCTGTATTTGTTCATGCAGTGAAGGTTCAATATCTGTTTAAAGTGCTTCAAGTAAATCAAGCTTAAAGCTTTTCTTTCCTTTATTTATTGTGGGTTAACAATTTCCATTTAGAGTTTTATTCTGCTCTTAACTTGTAAATCTTGTTCATTGGTTAATATTGACAAACCTAGATCAATTGTACATTGCTTAGATATCTGGTTCATAATTATATCACTGGTTTATTTATTCATATCATTGTTAGATAACTTAGTCTGTGGTTAATTAACTTAGATTTGCATCCATTAAAGGTTGCATTCTCTGACTCCATTCTTTAGGCACTGGTTTTCAAATAAAAAGACTGACTGTCATTTAAATCTTGCATATTGCATTAGTTTGACTGTCATCTCCTAGAACCTTAGCCTCAGCCTTAATAAAAGATCCCTTTAATTAATATGTAATTAATTAATAAATCTGGAACATAGTCTTTCCATAGGGACTACCCCCCTTGGCTCTGTTGGGATCTTGCCTAAACGGAGGAGCTATAGACTGTGGTGGCAGTGGTCCCCAGCTCTCGCTTGCCCCCAAGGACACACATAGCAGGTTGTGACTTTCCTGCGTCTTAAAGTGTGAATTAGGCAGCAACAAGCCCTAATGTCAACTTCCTAGTTTTGTGGAAACACCTTATGCTTGATGGAATATAAATAAAGAAGCACTTCAACTCATTTGATTATCATCCAAGATCATCATTTGGACTACTCCAAAAAGACCAGTTGTGGCAGAGGTCTTCTTCTCTCCTATCGCAGCTCTCCAAGGTACAAGGACAAACCATCTTCTACTCTTTTAAGTCTCGGTGACTATCTGTTGAGGTATACTTCTCTTCTCCCTAACGTGACAAGTCTAGGCAGTCACTAGGGCTCTTTTGTTGTGCTCTTTTCCTTCACTGCAGCAGCAGCAAGAGGCTGCAAACAGTCACAGTGGTGAGGAGCAGTCACAGGGCGGCAGGAAGAGGCTGCAAACAGTCACGGTGGTGAGGAGCAGTCACAGGGTAGCATCAGAGGTGCTACAGCTCACAATGGGGGCAGTTTGTAGCAGCAGCAAGGTGGCAACAATAACCACAGTCCATGTGGCAGCAGCAGCGATGTAACAACAATGGTAGCAGGTGATAACAGTCCACGTCGCAGCAGCAGCATAGTCCACGTGGTAACAGCAACATAACTAGGAGCTGTGAATAGTGAGCCTACTAGGGCTTCCTCAAATTGAAAAACACAGGTTGTGAAAGTTCGGTTGATTTTTATCTACATTCATCTCAGAGTTCTGTGAACAAATTGATGTAACTATCTCTGCTCATGTACAAACTCGGTCATCTCATTTAGAGGATGAATTATTAATGCTTTGGGGTTTTTGTCCTAAAAAGGTTTCCCCGTGAAAAATCTTGTGTTCAATTGTGTGGATGTTTCTTTTACTGCTCTACTGCTGTTAAAATCTCAAGTACCAACTCTCTTCCAGTCTACAAATTTTTAAAATATCATACACATGTTAAATTTCAACATGGTGTCAAAGCTTTGCATGTGAAGTTTACAGTGATTGAGCAAACCACTACGGCCTCCATAGACCTTAGGACAATTGCAAAATGAGATAGTAGACTTATTGATCAGATATGGCTTCCAACACCTTCAGACCAAAGGAAAGACTTAAAGGGTTAGCCAACTACAACTCATGGAAAACAAGGATTATGGCCACCTTGGAAGAAAACGATCTTGATGACTTGGTCATCAGTGCTATGAAAGAACCTACAACTAATGCAAGGAAGATAGGCTTTAAGAAAAAGAAAGCCAAGGCAAGAAGAATTATATATGACTTAGTGAAGGTGACCTTGATGCTTGCTATAACACCACTGAAGACTGCGAAAGAATGTTTTGACACCTTAACAAATCTATATGAGAAGAAAGCACCTAGTCAGAAGAGAGTACTTAAGAAAAGACTTTGTACATTAAAGATGGAAAAAGATGAAGGTGTGGCCCCCCTCTTCACAAAGATTGCCCAGGTAAGAGATCAACTTTCTACCATTGGTGTCCCTCTAGATGATGATGATCTTGTCCAAACTGTTTTCAATGGTCTTCCCAGTTCTTGGGAAACCTTTTTGGTTGCTGTAGGTGGACGTGAAACTCAACCAACCTTTGATAGACTTTGGCATGACTGTTTGGAAGAAGAAGCCTGAATTCAAAGCAGAGCTAATGGCACTAAGGAAGGAAACCTTGCCCTTACAGCCAAGACAAGGAAGTTCAAGGAGTCCTTCCCTCCGAAGAAGAAAGAAAAGAAGCCAAGGTAAGCAATTAGATGCATCAAAAATAGAATGTTTTAATTTTCATAAGATGAGACATTATGCTAGGGACGTAGGCAGCCAAAGAGAAGGATCAAATGAAGATTCCAAGCATCTACAGCAGAGGAAGAAGAATCTAGAAGAGAATACTACTTGATATCTGCTCTCTCAGGATCCATTGCCAATAGTGATAACTCTTGGTAGGTGGATAGTCAAGCTTCAAGACATATGACAGGATTCCGTGAAGCTCTTACAAGCTACAGGAAGAAGAATTTCGCCAATCAAGTAGGACTTGGGGATGATACCACCTACAAAATCGAAGGAGTTGGCTCAGCGTCACTTCAACTTAACTTAAGGACTGTTTTGCATATCGAAGACATACTACATGTCCCTGGCTTGAAGAAGAATCTCCTCACAGTTGCTGGCTTAGAAGATAAAGGCTACAAAGTTATCTTCGTGGACAGAAAAGTTCTACTATGGGCAGATAATGAAAAGTTAAGTTTAGCTGAATTGATTGGAGTTCAAGAGGGAGGTCTTTAAAAAGCATCCAGACACTCCACTCAAGCATTGGTTGACAACACAATCGACCCATGTGAACTATGGCATCGAAGGTTTGGACACCTTCATTATACAGCTCTCCCTGGTCTTCAAAAGATGGTTACAGGTATGCCTGAGTTTTCTCATGAACATAGTGGTGTTTGCAAAGGTTGTGCTCTAGGCAAGAATACTAAGAAATCCTTCTCCACAAGTAATAGTAGATCTAAAGGGATCTTGGACATGATTCATTCTAACATATGTGGGCCCATATCTTCACTTTCCTTGAGTGGTTGCTTGTACTATGTATTGTTCATAGATGATTACTCTCGCAAATCCTGGATTTACTTTCTAAAGGTGAAAAGTAAAACTTTTGACAAGTTCAAGGAGTTCAAGGCTCTAATTGAAAACCAGACAGGAAGACACATCCGTATCTTGAGGTCAGACAATGGAGGTGAGTCTAAATCTAACGAGTTTGATGATTTTTGTCGAGAAGCAGGAATCAAGAGTGAGCTAACAATTCCATACAACCCTCAATAGAATGGTGTTGGAGAAAGGAAGAATAAAACAATATGTGAAGTTGCCAAAGCTATGCTGTGTGACCTCGATCTTTCTTTATCTCTGTGGGATGAGGTTGCTTGTACTGCTGTCTACATTCAAAATAGAAGCCCTCAAGCAATCTTGGGGGAAAAGACTCCAGAATAAGTATTCACAGGCAAGAAACTCGTAGTTGACCACATGAGGATCTTTGGCACTCTTGTATATATTCATGTGCAAAAAGAAAAGAGAGCTAAGCGAGAGCCTTCTGGAAAGAAAGGCACATTTGTTGGTTACAAGGAAAGCTCGAAAGCTTACCGCATCCATGTTCCTGAACAAAGGTACATTGAAGTTAGTAGAGATGTGATATTCCATGAGGAAGCTATGTTCCGCCAATCAAAAGTGCTTCCAAAAGATACAGAAGAATCTCCTTCCGAAATTCCAGATTCTCCTCTTTTAGAAGTTAAGAGGGAGGAAGAAGAAGATGAGCCTCAAATTCCGAATGCACCATTAGAATAAAAAAAACCAACTGAAGAACTACTTGAGGCTCCTCCCTCCAAGAGAAGACATGCTTGGTTTTGAGAAACATTACAAGAAGTTGATAAGCATAAAGCTCCTCCTAGAACCTTCAGAGAAAGCATAAAGCCCCAGAAGTACTCAGGTCTTATGAGCAAGCTCATTGATGCAGAACCTTCTACATATAAAAAGCAGAAAATCTACAAGTATGAAATGATGCCATGATCGAAGAATATAATTCAATTATTAAAAACGATGTGTGGGAAGCTATCCCTAGACCAACAGGGAAGTCTGTGGTAACGTCTAAATGGATTTACAAAATCAAGCATGTCGCTGATGGCAGCATTGAAAAGTATAAAGCTATATTTGTAGCTCATGGCTTCTCTCAAAAAGAAGGCATAGACTATGACGAAAATTCTGCTCCCATCGCCAGATATACCACCATCAAAACAATCATCTCTCGCTGATGTGTTTGGATGGAAACTCCACCAAATGGATGTAAAGACAACTTTCCTAAATGGCAAAATTGAAGAAGAAGTCTACATTGAACAACCAGAAGGCTTTTTGACTCATGGGGAGAAGTCTCATGTGTGTAAACTAAAGAAAGCCTTGTATGGGCTCAAACAAGCCCGAAGAGTTTGGTATGCAAGAATTGATAGCTATCTTCATAGCTTGGGGTTGTCCAAAAGCACTGTTGACTCCAACCTATACTTTAAGGTTGTTCATAATCATCACTTGATCCTAATTCTGTATGTGGATGACTTGTTCCTTACTGGAGAGGAACATCTGATAGCTCAATGTAAGAGGGAGCTCACCTCTGAATTTGAGATGAAGGATCTAGGTCTAATGCACTATTTTCATGGCTTAGAGATCTGGAAAAAGCCAAATGAGATCTTCCTGTCCCAAGCAAAGTATGCAGTTGATGTCTTGCAAAGATTTGGAATGCAGGACTGCAAGTGCATGAGCATACCCATGACAACAAACTTGAAGAAGTTGCATGACTCAACCACTTGCTCAAAGGTTGTGGATCCTACTCAGTATCAACAACTCATTGGATCCTTGATGTATCTAGTGCATACAAGACCAAATATCTGCTACACAGTGAATGCATTGAGTCAGTTCATGTCCGATCCGAAGCACATACACTGGGTAGGTGTTAAACATGTGTGAGGTACTATTACTTATGGGCTCAAGTATACCTCCAGTAGTGGAGTAATGTTAGTTGGATATGCCGACTCCGATTGGGCTAGTAGTGCAATAGACCAGAAAAGCACATCAGGTTACTGCTTCAGTATGGGATCGACAATGATCTCTTGGTCCAGTAGAAAACAGGGTTCCATAGCTCAGAGCACAGCTGAAGGTGAGTATATTTCTACCAGTGATGCCTGCAGAGAAGCAGTATGGCTTAGGAAACTTCTCTCTGACCTGTTTGGTGGAAAGCTTGAGTCAACTATTATTCATTGTGATAATCAGAGTTGATAATATGAGTCCGTTTCGGACTCGATATTTGTTGTTTATGGATGTACTCCTTAAACAGATCTTTCTAACGATGTATCATGCGCGTCAAACGGAGGTAGTATGCTAAAGTTACGACCCCGAGAAATTGATGTACCAAGTTACCCAACGAGGCCCGCATTAAGGCGTTTCACCTCCTAGGGTTAGTTTTTTGGATGTGTAGGGTTTCCATTGTTTCTCAATAATATATAGGCCTTCGAGCCTCATTGTAACACAAAGTTCAGAGGCACGTAGCCGCCACATCTCTTCTCAAAGATAAGCTACCAGCACTCTAGCTAGTTTATTTCCATTCTGTATGTAAACAAGTTTCAGTTATTGATTAATGAAATGAAGTGTTATTTCTGCTACATATTTGTTTCCATGGTTATTTGTGTATTCTGTTGCATTCCTGCATAAATCCGGATCAGTGGTATCAGAGCAAACTGCTCTTTCTTGATCCTTCTTTGCATGTCCCCAACAAGGGCGGGGTATAAAGAGTTGGGGCTCGATCTGGTTGAACCTTTGCAAGATCAGCCTCGCAAAGCCCGACGGCCACCCATGGGGGACAAAAAGAAAGACGAGGGCGCAGAAGATCCTATCAAAATGTTGCTCGAGGAGGCCCTTGAAAAACAAAGGAACGCAATGATGGATAACTTCGCCCAGATCCTTCAACGACTTCCCACTGGCGGCGCATCTACATCTAGCAGCCACTTTGGAGGCGCAACCCCTTTTAAAGTACAAGTAAACTTCGACATTCCTATATTTGATGGTCAAATAGATGCAGACGCCGTAGATAGATGGTTGAATCATTTAGAAGGGTATTTCTCGGTTCATGACTTTTCTGACCGGGAAAAGATTACTTTTCTCTACTCAAAGCTGCCCCCCATGTCAAGGACTGGTGGGAAACCTACTGCGAGAGAAAGGACGAGGAAGAACCCTCTCTGTTCTCGGCTGTACCCACTTGGAATTCTTTCCGAGATGTCATAAAGGGACAGTATTATCCGGTGGGGAGCTATGAGGACAAGTACATCCAATGGACTACGCTGCGGCAGCAAAGAGATCAAGATGTGCATGAGCTGACGAATCTGTTCCATACCCTGCGCACCAAGTTCAGTATCAAAGATTCAGAGAAACATTTGGTGCTGAAGTATCGCAGTTGTCTGCACAGATACATTCAAGAGGAAATGGAGTTCCTCGACATCTCCTCGCTTGGTATGGCATATCGATATGCTGCCAAAATTGAGCAAAAATTCAAACAGAAAAAGCGAGACTTTGGATCTGCAAATCAGAAGCAAGGAAAAGGTGCCCCCAAACCGCAGAACCAAGGACACAGCCAAGGCATGGCGACTCAAGAAAACTTGCCAAAGCCGCAAGCAAAGAGCAACACTGCAAAGCCGAAGAAGGAAGCGGGAAAGTGGTGCGAGTTCTATAAGAGCCCCACTCACAACACAAGTGAGTGTCGGGCTAAGCAGTCACTGGTGGCTGAGATAAAGGCTTCTGAATCAGATGCATACTCTGACACTGAATCAGAACCCGAGAACGGGAATGACAGAGGGAAGAAGATTATCGATGCAGAGCCCAATGCCACCGTTGCCACCACGAAGATCAACAAGGAAGAACCAGAAGATTCAGAGGAAGAGGAGCGTCTTTTCCACTCCCAGATGTAGGTAAAGGGTTCCCCGCTACAGTTCATTGTCGACAGTGGGAGCCAAAAGAACCTGATTTCAGCAGAGGTCGTGAAGCGGTTGGTTTTGTCGACCACAGCACACCCGCAGCCGTACACCATTGGGTGGCTTCACCAAGGACGAGATCTCCGCATCAGCCAGCAGTGCCGCCTTCCCTACAGCATCAAGCCCTTCACCGATGAGGTATTATGTGATATTGCTCCTTTTGATGTTTGTGATGTATTATTAGGGAAACCATACTTATGGAAGCGACATGCTATGTATGAGTCTCGGCCTCGCGCTGTTATTATTACGTTGGGAAATAATTTGTACAGGATACCAAAGGTACCACCCCTTCCACTGTCTCTTTGGTTACTGCAAAACAATGCAGTAAGCTCATTTCCAAAACCGAGAAGTTTGTTTTCTTGATGATCCGCCCTCATGGCAAGAAGAAGATCGTGGCCACAACCTCCAAAAAGGGCCCCTCCGCACGACAACAACAAATGGACATTGTTGTGGAGGAGTACCGGGACATATTCGCCTCACCCACCGGGGTGCCTCTCCACTGTCAGGTCAAGCACCCCATCGATCTGACCCTACGTGCGTCGCTGCCCAATAGACCGATCTATCGACACTCTGTTCTAGAGAATGATAAAATCAAGAGGCAAATTCAGGAGCTGCTACATAAGGGTCGCATCCGGCCAAGTTCATCGCCCTGTGGGAGCCTGATCGTGTTGGTACAGAAGAAGGATGGCACTTGGAGACTCTGTATTGACTATCGAGCGCTGAACAAGATCACTGTCCGGAATAGGTACCCGATCCCACGGATTGATGACCTCCTGGACCAACTTAAAGGGGCGAAATATTTTAGCAAGATCGACTTAAAGTCTGGATATCACCAGGTACCAATCGAACCGACCGATGTGTGGAAGACTAACTTCAAAGCCAAGGAGGGCCTTTTCAAATGGTTGGTCATGCCTTTTGGGCTGACGAATGCTCCTGCAACCTTCATGAGACTGATGGACGACATCTTACGGCCATTCACCAACTCATTTGTAGTAGTGTACTTGGATGACATCCTGATCTTCAGCCAGACTTGGGAAGAGCACCTTCACCACATTCGACAGGTCCTCCAAACATTGTGGCAGCACAAGTTGTGTGCCGATTTGGACAAGTGCACTTTTGGCTTGACCCAGGTTCAGTATCTGGGATACATTATTGATGAGTGTGGGGTACATGTGGATCCAACCAAGATCCAAGTCATTCGGGATTGGCCAGCCCCAACTACTCTAACAGAGCTTCGCAGCTTTCTGGGCCTTGCTAATTTTTACCGCAGGTTCGTGCTGGGATTCTCTCGTATCACTTGGCCCTTGAGTCAAGTCACCAAGGGAGGAGCGAAAGCAAAATTCTTTTGGTCGGAAACTCAGCAGAAGGCATTTGCAGAATTGAAACATCGCCTCTGCTGTGCCCTAGTGCTCACATTACCAGACTTGCAACAACCATTTGAGATCGAGACAGATGCCTCTGACTATGCTATTGGGGCAGTCCTTACTCAACAAGAGCATCCAGTGGCATATCATAGTAAGACACTGTCCGACACAGTCCGCAAATATCCCACTTATGACAAAGAGATGTATTCCATTGTACAGGCTTGCCAACAATGGAAGCATTACATTTTGGGGAAGGAAACGATCATCCACACAGACCACCGACCCCTGCAGTTCATGCAGACATAAGGGAAGTTACAGAACGATCGCCATCAGAAGTGGTCCACATATCTACAACAGTTTCATTTGAACATCAAGTACAAGAAGGGAAGCACCAATAATGTTGTAGACTGCCTCAGCCAACCACCGATCGTGGCGATAACGACCATGCTCAACTCTTGTGGGCACAAGACTTCTGATTGGCCGCTTCAATACAAGATCGATCCAAAATTCAGCCACACATACCAGACGCTCTTGGAGGGAAACCAAGTTCCAAAATTTCACCTCCAGGATGTACTACTATGTCACATGGGACACCTTTGTGTTCCTTCAAGCGAGCGTGCCAAGATGATTTGGGAAGCACACTACAGTCGGGTTGCTGGGCATTTCGGGGTCGAGAAAACAGTGGCAGTACTGCAGAAGTATTTCTATTGGCCAAACCTTCGACAAGACGTAGGGAAGTACATCCGATCCTGCACTGCCTGCACCATTGCCAAACCATCCATCAAGAAGCAAGGCCTCTATACTCCGTTGCCTACCCCTAGTCGACCTTGGGAATCCATCTCCATGGATTACATGTCAGGCCTTCCTTCTACTAAGCACAGCAACGACTGTGTGTTTGTGGTCGTTAACAGATTCTCAAAGATGGCCATAATGGCAGCCTGCAAGAAGAATATCACAGCAGAAGCCACTGCTAAACTCTTCTTTGAACGAGTGTGGGTACACTTTGAGATCCCACAGTCTATAATCTCAGACCGAGACAGAAGGTTCCTTAGTACATTCTGGTCTAGCCTATGGTCAATGCTAGACACCAAGCTCACAAAGTCCACAGCTTTCCATCCCCAGACTGATGGCCAGACAGAGGTCGTCAACAAGATGATCGACACATTTTGCGCACGTACAACTCAAAGCATCCACGCACATGGGATGAGCGCCCCCCCTATGTACAACACAGCTATAACTGGGCCCTCCACAGCTCAACCAACCACAACCCCTTTCAGGTGGGCTTGGGATTCCAACCACTATGTCCCATTGACGTAGCCATGCCAATTGCAGCTACTCCGGCTGATTCAACTCATATCCAGTCTGAAGTTTCCAAGGCAAACAGCTTCATTGAGCGCATTCAGCACATTCGCCAACAGGTTCATGACATATTGGACAGATCCAATGCTAAGTACAAGCAGCGACATGATCGGCATCGGGTGCAACACAACTTCCAGGTGGGCGACAAAGTGTGGCTACATTTGCAGAAGGAGCGCCTCGCTGGACCCCACCGCAAGCTTCACCCGCTCCGATATGGGCCCTACACCATCACCAAGGTTGTTGGGGACAATGCCTTCGAGCTCAGTATTCCACCATTCCTTGGTCTGCATCCAGTGTTCAATGTGGATCGCCTTCAGCCCTACTTTCCACCTCTACTAGACACATTAGACGAGGCAGAACAACTCACGCCAACAGAGTTAAACCCCGAATGCATGGAACAAGCCACAACTGATCAAATTATGGACACACAGATCAAGAACACCCGCCAGCAGAATATCCAGCTATATCGAGTTGTCAAAGCAGGCCAACTCCTTCACCAGGGAAAGTGGCTCACTAGGGGCCAAGTTCAACAGAAGTTTCCTCATCTCATGGAGGAACTCAACGCAATGGGGACCATTGCTTCCTAAGGGGGGAGGAATGATCCAGGAGGATATTGGTGACCACCCGCCTATTCCTCTTGGACCCCCACCATTGTTTCTTTCAGTTTTCCAGTTTCCTAAATTGTAGCACAATTTACTATTTTTGGCAGTTTTCGGGTCCTAAACTTCCGGAGCCGTTTTGAGGCCCTAAACGACGTTTTTTTGGCATCGAATGGCCGGGCAAATATGAGTCCATTTCGGACTCAATATTTGTTGTTTATGGATGTAGTCCTTAAACGGATCTTTCTAACAATGTATCATGCGCGTCAAACAGAGGTAGTATGCTAAAGTTACGACCCCGGGAAATTGGTGTACCAAGTTACCCAACGGGGCCCACATTAAGGCGTTTCACCTCTTAGGGCTAGGTTTTTGGATGTGTAGGGTTTCCATTGTTTCTCAATAATATATAGGCCTTCGAGCCTCATTGTAACACAAAGTTCAGAGGCATGTAGCCGCCACATCTCTTCTCAAAGATAAGCTACCAGCACTCTTTGCTAGTTTATTTCCATTCTGTATGTAAACAAGTTTCAGTTATTGATTAATGAAATGAAGTGTTATTTCCACTGCATATTTGTTTCTATAGTTATTTGTGTATTCTGTTGCGTTCCTGCATAAATCTGCATCAATGGATGACCTCATTTACAAACCCAAGTTGGAAAATTTCCGGAAAAAGTCAAAATCTGATGAAGAGTGCTAGGGTGCTGAAAATCAGTTTTTCAGATTTAGGGTCTTTTGGCAACAACTAGCTCAAAGTTGGGGGTGTTCTGGAATGAGGGAGACCCAATCTATGAACCCAAGTGATTATTTTCCGAAAAAAGTCATTTGAAAAAGGTCAAATTTTCAGTGGGGGCGTTGGGGTTTTAACAGTCAGTTTTTCAGATCTAGGGAAAACCAGCAACCTTTTGGACAGCATTGAAGATGAATTGGTGATAGTGATGCTCGATCTACAAAACCCAACAGTGGTTTGTCCAAAGATCGAACGGTTCCCCGATTAAGTATTTTTGGATTTTTTAATATTTTGGAGTTTTCAGCAGCGTTACCAACATCGACCGATTTATCGCCGATGTCCAATAAATCGCATTTTTTTCGCCCAACCGAAATTTAAACAAAAAATCACCATAAAAATCGCCCCCAATTTTTTCCGAAAAATCGTCGCTTTTTTCCCAAAAAATCGCCCCGAGAAATCGCGAGTCGATAGAAAAAATCGGCCATGCAGACAAAGCCAGAAAAGTTGTCTTTAAGTTGGTTTTTTTTCATTTTTTTTCTCATTTTGACTCTAACAGCCCACTAGGAGGTGAGCTAAGGGTCTAAGAGGGCAAGTGAAGAGAGTTTTAAGAGACCAACAACGAATTTAGGCAACATTTTCTTCACCATCAAGCATCAAATTGAAGATTGGATCTTGCCATTTGGGGTTTTTTTCCACAATTATCACAGCTGAAGGTAAGTAAAAAATTTGCCCATCATTTCTCATTTTTCCAAGAGGAATTCTTGTTGATTTACTTTGCCATGTAATTCTCCATCTTCAAAAACGATTTTTATAGGGTTTTAAGCATTTTTTTTCAACTGTTATGTATTTTGTTGCTTGCATTCTTGCCCCAGATTCCTTATAAATCCTCATAAAAATGTCTATTTATTTTTCCTCATCAAATTAATGTTTGAATGCTCAATATTTCTTGGAATTCTTCTTGTGGTTTACATTTTCATTAATCACATATGCTAAAAAACGTTTTTTTTCTTGCCTTAGGTTCAAACTTCAAGTTCAAAGTATCAAGATTCAAGCTTCATTTTGTCCATAATAACTCCATATACAAGATGCCAAAGGCTTTGGATCCATTTTGGGAGTGGGGCTCACCTATTGACCCGGTCAATCGACAAATTCTCACTTGCAATCTATGTGGGAAAAGAATGACAGGAGGGATAAGTAGGCTGAAATACCACCTTGCACAAATAGCAGGGCATGATGTGGGTCCTTACAAAGAAACAACTCCGGAAATCATTGCTAAGGCCACACAAGTGATTGAGGGCACTGAGCTAAGGAAACAATACAGGGAGGCTGTGAGGAATCAAATTGCTTCAAGATCCGAGTCCGCAGCAGAAGTGGGGGCTAGTGGGACAAGCCCAGATACCGATACCCACTCCACACAGCAATCCACATCGCCTTTCATGGTATCTTCAAGATGCAACCCTGGTGGACAACCTTCTATAAGGTCCATGGTGAAAGTAAAGGAAAAAGCAGATGCACACAAACTTATTGGTCGATGCTTGTTATGGAGTGCTATTCCATTTAACTTTGCAAAGAACCCATTTTATGTGTCCATGTTTGAGACGGCTGCTATAGTTGGAGCGAGGTTTAAGCCCCCTAGTTATGAGGAGTTGAGAAGGCCCATCCTTCAGGATGAAAAGACTGATTGCACTCACAGATTGGGGGAGCTTCAAAGATCATGGGACTTAACAGGATGCAGTGTGATGTCGGACAGTTGGACCGATATGAGGGGTAGGACACTTCTCAACTTCTTGGTTCATTGCCCCAAGGGGACTATGTTCATGAGATTTGTGGATGCATCTGCACATGTCAAAGATGCGGCTTTACTATGTGGCTTGTTGGATGAGTTCATCCAAGAGATTGGGCCGCAGCATGTTGTCCAAGTGATAACGGACAACGCTGCGAACTATGTGGCTACTGGTAGGATGCTCATGGCCAGGCATCCTACACTATTATGGACTCCTTGTGCCACCCATTGCCTTGATTTGATCTTAGAGGATTTAGGCAAGATTGATTGGATCAAGGATACTATTGATTCAGCACGGAGCATCACAAAATTCATATATAACCATGCAGCAGTGCTTAGCTTGATGAGAAAGTTCACAGGTGACAAAGAGTTGGTGCGTCCTGCCATCACACGCTTTGCCACTAGCTTTATTTCTCTTCAATCACTCTTGAATTCTATGTGGGACCTACAGGCGATGTTCTTTTCACCAGAGTGGCGTGCTTTATCATTTAGCACTAGACCAGAGGGGCAAGCCATATTCAGGCTAGTTGCATATGATGAGAGTTTTTGAGGTGCGGTGAAGGAGGTGTGCACCATCACCGAACCTTTGGTAAGGGTTCTCCGCTTGGTTGATGGAGAGAAGGCCGCAATGGGCTACCTATATGAGGCCATGGATAGGGCCAAAGAATCCATCCGTGCTTATTATGAGGACAAGGGAGATCAAGGGCAGGAGAGACGACATACGATATGGGCGGTGATTGATGCACGATGGAACCGCACACTCCATCGCCCCACTCATGCTGCATGGGCTATACCTCAACCCTTCATTTGCTTACTCCTATGGCTTTAGATTTGATGGAGAGGTTATCTCTGGAATCTATGAGTGTGTCCAAAGGATGGTACCTAATGCAGCTGAGTGTACACAGCTTTCCCCAGAGTTGGAAATGTATAAAAGAGCTACAAGATTATTGGGGTTTGATATAGCAATAAATGACAGGACCAACTTGATGCCAAGTAAGCTTCACCTAGTTTCAAACTTTCAACTTTAAAGTTAAAATTTAAAATTTCATTTTCTCTTTCTAATTCTTTGTTTTAAATTTTATTTTTCGTTTCTCATGTTTATTTTATTCATAATTTCATTGTAGATACTTGGTGGGAGAACTATGGTGGTTGTGTACCTATTCTACAAAGGCTTGCCATTCGAGTGCTCAGCCAGACATGTAGCTCTTCTGGTTGTGAGCGCAACTGGAGTGTATTTGAAAAAGTACACTCCAAAAAGCGCAACAGGTTAGAGAATTTCAAATTTTCAAATTCATTATATAATATAGAATATTAAATTCTAATTTATAGATTTATGCCACTTTACCTTCTAATTTATGCATTATAATTTATAAATTATGAATTTAATATTTAATATTTATGATCCTCCTCCAGGTTGGATACTCAACGCCTTAATGATTTGGTCTACGTCCATTACAATCTCAGGTTGTGGGTGAAGCAGTATCAGAGAAAAGTTGATGCGAAGGCCATTTCATTGGATGAGATTGACACCACTGCTGCATGGAGAGCAGAGTGTGAGGAGCCTGTTATGGAGGTAGCCCCTGATTGGCTAGAGGATGATCAAGCTACTGATAGTGATCATGGTGAGACTCATACAGTCTAAGAGGATTTGGATGAGCATGTTCCAGTTCCAGAGGAGTTTCACACCGATTCTGGGAGTGTGCCACAGTCAGAGCTAGAGGGAGATAGACCCGGTGGTAGCACAGCCACTAGTTCTGGTAGAGGAGCAGGAGCTGCAGGACTACCTCCTCGGCCTTCTCATTCTTTAGGACATCAGTTTCGGCCACCTTCTCCAGTTTTTAGAGAACGTCATTTTGCAGGGTCTTCTTCTAGAGGACGTCAGAGTCCAGTATGAACCCCACGAGCCTCAAGGGCACCTACTTCTAGTTCTAGAGGAAAGGCCATTTGCACAGCGATTACCTTTTCCCGTAAAACGAGTAGAGGGAATCGATAGTTTATTTACTTTATTTCCTTGTAGATGACTCGTGAGTCATGATGATGATCATGAGATACATTTGTTATATTTTTTATGACTCAAGATTCAGGGACATGATCCATTTTGTATGTGTGATGTATCTCAATTCTCTAGACATCTTATATATTTTATATATCGGTTTTCTTTCCATATTCATGTAGCAATGTGTTTATTTGATGTTATTGTTGCTTTAGATGTTTAAAAAATTGAAAGAAAATGAATATTTTTCTATTTTTTAAGTTTGCCGATTTTTTCCCGATGTTTGCCGATGTTTTGCCGAGATATCCTGAAATGATGTTTCCTGGACCCTGCCGATTTTTTCATTGCGCCGATGTTTGCAACACTGGTTTTCAGTAAATTGAAGAAAAACAGGTACAATGGATTGAGATCATGGAAGAAAAGAACCAACCTGTAGATCTTACCTGGAAAACCTTGTAGATGCCTTGATGATGATGATCCCTGCCATCCCGATCAATTTGAGAAGATTGAAGCGAGTTCTATGTCCAGTGTTTTCCCGAGGAAGTCAATGCGCCCTCTCTCCTGCACAACAAACATCAACCATATCAGATTTATTGCCACATGAGAAAAAAGTTAAATGCTACAGAAAAATAGCAAGAGAAAATTATAGATCACAATGACACTGATGAAAACCCCTTGATAAAAAACGAAAACAATCCAAGCGAGTTGAGGTCTCCCTGCAAAAACGCCCAAGCTGAAGTCGCCCTCCTGTAGACAAAACAAAGATTCCCAAAAATATATAGATCTTGCAACAATTTCTCGAATGCTAGGAAGCAAAAGACTTTCCAATCACCATCTAAGAACACCAGATGCAAAGGAGATCCAAAAAATATCCACAAGAAAAGTTTTTTTATTATCCAGATCCAAGAGCCAAAGACCCCTTACAAATGAGAAGCTCTCTCCTTTAAATAGGAACGAGAAAACCAAAATCCTAACCACTTTCAAAATGAGTGGCTAAAATTAAAAGATATAAATGTTCTAATCAATGGTTGAGATGAGCTCAACATACAATACATGGATCAATATAACCATAAAGTACCAAAGTGGACTAGATCACCCATAAAGAGAGTACCCCACTCGCCAAGAAATAAATGAAGCACATGAGAGGTCCATGTAGTGTTAACTAACTCCCTCTGGGTGCCCTATGGCACAATAAAATAATATAATATTTTAATTTTTTGACTTTGTGCCTCCTTGAGGAAATCGTGAGCCTCCCAAAAGCTCCAAAAAATAATATAAAAATGCCTGAAAAATAGGTGTGGGCCCAATCAGGTGCTGCAACTGCTGGAGAAGGTGCGGAGAACATCACTCTCATCATCATGACTCATCCCATGTCATTTCCTTGCCTCGGTAGCCCAAATCGATTTCTTCAATAGCCATTTAATCATTTTTTAATCTGCCTCGAGAAATGTGAACCTGCCAAAACAGCCTCCCAGGGTGCTTGCGTTGTCCAACTGAGCCCACCAAGCTCTCTGGGATGGGGGTACTATGGTACAATCAAGTGGTTGCACTCCCTATGCCCCATACAACACCCTAGGAGATCCAATAAAAACATCTCCCTACTCAGATACATCATCCTGTGAAGCAAAACTGCATCAAAAGGGTAAAATGAGCCTGACCATCTCTGCAAGTACCCGAAACTGAAAATAAGCTATCTCATTAGACTCAGAGAGTCCAAATCCATCTACGGTGTATACTCATACCCTTTCCAAGCCTCTACCTAATCATCAACAATATCCAATAGACAATATAATCACCTGTAAATGACCAGATACCAATAATATAACTCAGACTGTCATCCATCTGCTGCAAGTGTTATAAGGCTAAGACATGCTCTACAAATCATTTAAGCAACAATCATAACAAGTAGCAGTCATCTCATTGGCGGTACATCAACCAAATATATATATAGGGTTTTATTTATTATTATTCAGACCAAAATTTCAGGACTATACTCACTCAATAGTTGTAGTCAATTTGCTAGTGAAGGCTGAAGGCTGAAATTGACAAGGCTAGGGCAAAGGATTACTACCAACTTAACATCATGACACTTTGGATATAGAAAGAGAATACTCACTATAACCACATGTCGGACAAACAACAGCACAAGGAATGGCAGTGCCTCACAAATGGTTGAGTTGTTCAGAGAGTGCTTATTCAACTTAGGCATCATGTCTACATCAAATTTGATCCAGTTTCATCAAGACCATCAATTTTATTTCCATGGTCTTTTCGGCCTACATGACCCTTTGGGACTTCACCAGTGCTTAAAAGCACAGCTAGTCACAGCTTTCATCCAAGACATATTCAAACTTATAAGGTCAACAATATTTGGATATAGCATATATTTAACCATTTGCTTTTGAGACCTTTCCTTATACTCTTCAAGGGGTATTTTAGCATTTCATTGCTCTTGCCCTTTGATCACATATATTAAAAATACACATCTTAGAATTTACATTTTCCATGGGCGCATAAATATTTCCAATAGTACATGAGCTTTCAGTTTTAGCCAACAACATCTCAAGCAACTAGAAGGAGTTTTGCACAGTGCCAAACATCGGGACAACCGACCAGAATGATTTAGGCATACAATCCAACTCACCAAAGGCAAGATCTGTCACCAACTCAGAGCCGAGACACAATATCAACAAGGAGGTTTGTCCAACAAAGGTTCTAGCTGGGAAAGGTCCTCCATGCCACAAGTCAAGTAGTAGGTCGGGTTAAAACAAAACTGGAAGGTAATGGATGGGTGGAGACAGTGAAAGATGAAGCCAAAACTAGCAAGCCAAAGAAATGGTGGGAATGACTACCTCTATTTTCCCTAAGGAGGGTAACACCAATGAGTATAGATCAGGAACTTCCAAGTCTAAGTAGGGACATCAATACATAATACAAATACATCCAAGTCCATATATTTATCACCGCTAGATCATGACAGTAAATGCTAGTATATGTCACAAAGATGAGTATAAGAGCAATGATAAGCCTAACATAATAAAATAAATGTCGAGTCATAACCATGCAAATAATCCATCTGAACCATCATCTGTCCAATGAGAAAACACTAGAACCAATCTGGGCATCACTAACTGCTCTGCAAATGACTAAATGGCTACATTAGTCCTTGAATCTGAGTGTCCCGAGACTCAGTCCTGACATGGGAGAGTATAATAGTCCACTAACAAAATAATGATCCGTCCAAGCTACTCATCTCAACATCTCATATGTAGGAGATCTGGCTAAAAAAATGTATTGAATCTAGAAAATAGAATATGGTAGCCCGGCTACTATATATGTGATAACACAACCTAAGCTTGTCTTGCCTCTCCTATGCTTGTATCCTCTCCCTTGCGCAGCAAACTCTCCTCTCACGAGCTTCAACAAAAGTCAAGACTCAACTCTGCGTTGGGAGAAGTGGATAGGCCCACGAAATCATAAGAGGGTAGGGGGACCACTCCTACCTTGTCTCTCTTCATAAAGGTAATTTTTTTTAATTTTCACATACTGGAGTTTCCCTAGAGTCCCCAAAATCAAGGGACAAAGTCCCCAAAATGAGGAAAGTTTCATGTTTTTGGGCCAAAGGTACCCAGAATGGGAACGCGAACCCAGCCCCTAGGGACGGGTACCCCTGCAACACAAATACTGTAAATTTTTCTTTAATATTCAAACTAGGGCTTGTTATCACCCACCTTGTAGTTGCCTGTGTGAGGTGGATCCAAGATGGATGGTAGAGGGGCAAGCAACTAAGGGGTGGAATGACGACTGCCTAGACTCCCAAATGGATGGTTGTCACGCCAATCAAGGCAGCCTTCACTTTATGTTATCCTAATCCAAGACAACAATGGGGGAGACCCAGATCTACTCCCGACAAGAGAGATCAGACCTATACACCAGAAGAAGATCAGATGGGGCTTCAAGGTACTAAAGGTGCAAGGTATATGGAAACCCTAGCTCTAGGGTTTAGGTACTAGCAACTGTCTTGGGAAATGTAACTATGACAGGGCGAGCACGAATAGAGTTGGGACTATCCAGTACCTAGAAATCAGACTCAGTAAAAGGTGTTTGAGCTATCAGTGAATGTTGGTAGATGGCAAAAGCTAAGAGCTTGAGGGCAGCACTAGCTTGGAGATCAGTGCTTTGTATGCATTGGGCAATGGAGTCAGCGGTAAGACAACGTTTCAGGAAACCCACTTGGGAGATACCTTGATCTACAAAACCAGAAAGCAATTGGTCCAGAAAATCCAAGGTACAAGAAACCCAGCTCAGTGGATAGCTAGCGTTAGGGCCTAGGAAGACAAATCTGAAGCTTTAGGGGGTACCAGAAGGCTGATGGCTCAGCGTTGAGGATGAGAAGAGATCAGGGAGACCTGATCTACAAGCCCAAATCAGGAAAACAGCAGGAAAATCAGATCTAAAAAAGTCAAAATCTAATGATGGGACTAGGAGGCTGAAAACTGATTTTTTTAGATCTAGGGCAAACCAGGATGAATTAGCATAGTGTTGAGGGTGTCCTGGGATGCTTGGGACCCGATCTATCAGCCTATCATGTCAAATTTTAGAAAAACCTACTTCCGGAAAAGGTCAATTTTAAGTGAGGGCGCTAGGGCAGTTTCAATCTATTTTTCAGAACCCAGTCAAACTGTTGAGCCTCTTGACAGCGTTGGGGTTGATTTGGACTGCCCAAGACCCGACCTATCTATCTGTGAAGTCAGAAATCAGAAAAAATCAAAACCCTAGCAGATCAATTTTTTCAGTGGGGGGTTATGCAGTTTTCTGCTGAAAAATCAGATCTAGGTCAACCTATGAGGAATTTGACCAGCGTTCCAATTGATTTTGTTAGGGGGAGGCCCGATCTATGAAACCCAGAAATGGTTTCGCAAAAGATCGGACGGTTCCCTGATTATTTGAATTTTTACGTTTTTATGGTTTAGGAGTTTTCAGAAAAATAGTTAAATTTCAGCAAGGTACAATGGAATAAGATCAAAAAAGAAGAACTTACCTGTGGATCTTACCTAGATAAGCTTGTAGAAGTCTGTAACAGTGACGATCCTAGCTATCCCGATCAATCCTGGAAGATCCCCGTGATTTCTATGGCATATGCAAGCTCCAAGCCATCAAAGCGCCCCCCTACCCTGCATGAGCAAACGTCAACCATATCAGATTTGCACATACAAAATAAAGAAACTGAATGCTACAAGATAGTAAAATGAAGTAATCATAGATCGCAATGATACTAATGAAAACCCCCTGATCCAAGACAAAGAGAACCGAGCGAGTTGAGGTCCCCCTACAAAAACGCTCAAGCCAAAACGCCCTCTTGTAGACAAAACAATGATGGCCACAAAAAAAAATAGATCTCACGAGAATTTCCACGATGCTAGTAAGTTGAAGATAAGCTAATCACCATTTGAGCACATCAGATACAAAGCAAATCCAAAAAAATTCCACAGAAAAAGTCTTTATATTATTCAGATCCAAGAGCCAAAGACCACTTTACAAATGAGAAGCTCTCTCCTTTAAATAAAAATGAGAGAACCTCAATCATAACCAAATCCTAACCACTTTCAAAACGAGTGGCTAAGATTAAAAGATACAATGTTCTAATCAATGGTTGAGATGAGCTCAACATACAATACATGGATCAATATAATGATAATTTACCAAAGTGGACTTAAACCACCCAAATAAAGGTAACCCACTCAACAAGAAATAAATGAAAGCACATGGTGGGTCCAAAGAGTGTTTGACTAACTCCCTTTGGGTGTCCCCATGGCACAATAAATAATATAACAATTTAAAATTTTGACTTTTGTGCATCCTTGAGGAAATCATGAGTCTCTCAAAAAACGCCAGAAAATATATAAAATTTGCCCAAAAATAGATGCAGGCCCCATAAAATGTTGAAACTACTGGAGAAGGTGTGGAAGACATCACTCTCATCATTGTGACTCACCCCATGCCATTTCTTTGCCTCGGTAGCCCAAATCAATTTCTTCAATAGCCATTTGATCAGTTTTTTAATTTGCCTCGGGAAATGTGATACTGCTAAAACAGCCTCCTAAGGTGCCTACGTTGTCAAACTGATCCCACAAGGCTCTCTGGAATGGGGGTGCTATGGTACAAACAAGTGGTTGCACACCCCTATGCCCCTACAACGCCCTAGAAGATCCAACTGAAACATCTTCCTGCTCAAATATATCAATCTGTGAAGAAAAACTGTATCAGAAAGGCAGAATGAGCCTGATCACACCTGTAAGTGCCCGGAACTGGAAATAAACTGTCTCATTGGACTCAGAGAGTCCCACTCCATCAAAGGAGTATACTCATACCCGTCATAGGTCTCTGTCTGATCATCAATCATAACCGATAAGCAATATAACCATCTGTGAATAATCAGACACCAATAATAACTCAGAATAGATCAATCTGCTGCAAGTGTTAAGAGGTTAAACCATGCTCTACAACTCATTCACGTAACAAAATCAACAAGTAGCATTCATTTCACTGGCAGTACATCAACAAATACTTATAAATATCAGGCTTTATTTATTATTACTTAAACTTAGACTTTCAAGACTATACTCACTTCATAGCTGTAGTCATTTTGCTAGTGAAGGGTGAAAGGTGGAAATGACAAGGCTAAGGCAAAGGATGACCTCCTACTCAACATCATGACACTTTGGACAAGGAAAGGGAGAACTCACTATAACCAATACTAGACAAACATCAACACAAGGAATGGCAGTGCCTCACAGATGGATGAGTTGTTTAGAGAGTGCTTATTCAACTTAGGCATCATGTCTACATCAATTTTGATCCAAGTTCATTAGGATCACATTTCCTTTTGTGGCCTTTTGGCCAATATGAACCCTAAGGGACTTCACTAGTGCTTAAAAGCACAGCTAATCACAGCTTTCATCTGGGCCATATTTATTTTTAATAAGGTCAGCAATCCTTTAATATAACATTTTTTAACCATTGCTTTTTTGGACCTTTTCTTATACTCTTCAAGGAGTTTTTTTTTTTTTAGCATTTCATTGCTCTTGCCCTTTTTGCCTATGTTAAGAAACACAGTTTTATAATTTCCATTTTCCATGGGCGCATATTTAATATTTCAATAAAAGTAGTACATGAGCTTTCAGTTTTAGCCAACAACATCTCAAGTGACTAGGGGGGATTCTGCACAGTGCCAAACATCGGAACAACCGACCAGAATGATTTAGGCATACTATCCAACTTACCATAGGCAAGTTTTGTCACCAACTCAGAGCCGAGACACAATGTAAACAGGGAGGCTTGTCCAACAAAGGTTCTAGCGGAGAAAAAGGT
>LPNX010101732.1:0-30971 GCA_001517045.1 Pseudotsuga menziesii | reverse complement strand
AATAACATAAATGGCTATATCGGTCCTCAAATTTGAGTGTCCTGAGACTCAGTCCTGGCATGGGAGAGTACAATAGTCCACTAATACAAAAATGATCCATAAAAAATGCTCATCTCAGCATCTCATATGTAAGAGATCTGGCTGAAAAATGTACTGTGTCTGAAAAATAGAATATGGTAGCCAGGCTACTATATATGTGATAACATCTGGCTCCAGCTGGGACAAGTGCTCTGCTGAAAAGAGCGCTTGAGAACCTCAAAATCTCTGGTCCTCGCACTTTGCTTCCCGCATCCTCAATCCATCCATCTAGCTCTGCAACCACTACCAAAATGTACCTGACTACCTGCAACATGTCCAGAGCTATACCAAATTCACAGACCGATCGTCAGAACAATATGTGGATAATATATAAAATACCGAAAAATAAATAAAAATGCATGAAACTGAAAAGCAGAAAATAAATCTAGTCTATAACCATAACTTTCAGTAAAAGTTTGATTTTTATTTTGCATTGATAACAAAATTACGCTAAGAGCTTCAAAAGTGAGCTTCAAACAACAAAGCAAAACTCTATACTACTGCCGGGAAGGCTTATTCAGGTCCTACCTACTCTACTCTAACCAGTTTAGACAAGTGTTAGGTAAAATCATAAATCCAATGTAACCACTTGCTAAACGAATTTATTGAGCTTTCTTTACAATTAATGATAGAACAAATCAACGATGGCTTGTAAGTAATGTGAATGAAAATTGAAGCTATTGTAACTTGTTGTTTGAAAATCAAAGAAAGATATGGATAAAGAAAAATGAAATCATGCCAAGGGTGAGATTGATTGTTGTAGACTTCTTCCATCCATAGATCGATACGATCATAAAATTTATGCAAGTTTAAATTTGATGAAAGAAAAGAATACGATACATAATTCATCCCTCCAAGGCCATCATTTTTTCCCACATCTTTTTGGTCAGCATAGTCAATCATTCTCACATTATGATCAATGATGAAGCAAAATAGGGACAAATTAGAAATCTTTAAACCAGAAATTGTGATTAACCCCATTTGTTGTTTATAAAATGAGAAAATATGGAATTGGTCTTTATAGAGCTTCTCATTCACCCAATCAAAGAAATTAGCAAAGTTGAAAACATTATGCACCAAGGATGAAAGGATATAAAATGTTTTACCATTTACCATTTGGCACTTTCTAGAATCTGCACCGCATGATACCATAGAGGACTTCAAAAGCTAGGATGGGAGGGTGGATTGACAAATTTAGACTTGATTTGGATCACCTAAAGATGTTAACACCAATGTTCCACGCGATATGGGACATTTAGAAATTGGCAAGATTAAAACTAACATCCCAAGAACTAGACTCACTATGATTAATCTCCTCAACCAAATCACCTTGATAAAAAATATGACGGGGAATAGTAACAACATTACAAGAATCATTCCTTGGAGGCTCTTGATAATTATTGGGACACAGATTCCAGTTCGAAAGATGTGACAAAGAAGGTTCTAGGTCAATCTCGCTTACTAGTATATCATCATCATGTGGTTTCTCTTCTTGAGATTGTTCATTACATTCAACTGAGGATAAATGATCATCATCATTAATTTGATAAGGAAAAACATTACTATGTTCATTTCTATCCTCACAAACTTGGTCTTCAACTACAATATGACCACATAATTGCTCTTCAACAAAAGTTTTATTAATTTCAACCTTTTCTTCTTTTGCAGTGATATGATCAAGGTTTGAATCTAGATTTGGATAGGTTGGATACTGACTCAAGTTATCATCAATTAGGCAATGAGTATGGAATTGCTCTTTTAAAGGCTCTTTAACGACCTCACCAATTGAAGGCTCAACTATAGATGTTTCTTGATGGTGCATGTTAGGTTCCCTTCCACGGATCAAATCCAGGATTTGCTCTGTGACTGCTTCAGGTAATAATAACAAAGTATCTTGTATGATTTGATTGATATCCTTCTTAATTTCAGCATGGGGTTTTGAAACATTATCCTCAAAGTACTCTGTAACATTCCTATGGATTGCAGGCACACTCATAATTTGGAACATATCAGGAGAGGAATGGTCCAATTGAGACAACACTTTGCCAATATACTGATTATAATCATTGCTAGATTCACACTCTAAAGAATCATCAGTGTTCCTACTCCAACTATTAATTAACAAATCTGTGAACATGTCATACCCAGTGATGGATCCTGGTGCTAAATGATCAAACCATAGTTGAACATCCCCTTGCAAGGATTCTCCTAAG
Source organism: Pseudotsuga menziesii (assembly GCA_001517045.1). Lineage (NCBI taxonomy): Eukaryota > Viridiplantae > Streptophyta > Pinopsida > Pinales > Pinaceae > Pseudotsuga > Pseudotsuga menziesii. The sequence goes on along the minus strand of LPNX010101732.1, from coordinate 28,680 downwards.
GCTCGCATATAAACATTTTCATTGCCTGCACCTCTAGATTCCATGTAATCCCAGAGAATGTCCAGATGACTTTCAATAGATATATCTTTATTTCTATTGAACCGGGGCATCCTCCTAGTGTAATTATTTGGCATAGGATGAGCTGCTCCCAGTATTTCAAAAAAGTCAAAAGGAGACCATTTGTCTATCTTTTTAACAACTTTGGTTACTTGGCTATAAGGCTTTGACTGGGAATGACCTCTAGGTTCATGTCGACTTACAGGTCCACTCGGGATGGTCAAGAAATCTTTATTGCATGGGTGAGGAAGTTGGTGGGTATCATAAAGATTGTGATATCTAGATTCATACCCATAATCATGCTCGAGATCATCCTCATACCCGTAGTTTGACCTCCATCTATTCCTTTCGTTTATTTCTCTTGTATTTTCAATCATGTGTTTGGTTACTTCCTTCAAGTGCTTCAAAAATACATCCAAATTCATTATGATTTATGGTATGCTCTAAGAACTTAAGATTAACATGTTGGGCACGATCCTCAATGGAGTCGCAATGTGGAGTCGCCAGGTGAACCACACAAGTAATTCACCGAAAAAATATATGTCATATGAAAAGGTGAGGGATGTTGAACCAAGGTAGGCCTCTACCTCCCCGGCAACGACACCAAAATGTTATCACCCGCCTTGTAGTTGCCTGTGTGAGGTGGATCCAGGATGGATGGTAGAGGGGCAAGCAACTAAGTGGTGGAACCACGACTACCTAGACTCCCAAATGGATGGTTGTCACGCCAATCAAGGCAGCCTTCACTTTATGTTATCCTAATCCAAGACAACAATGGGGGAGACCCAGATCTACTCTCGACAAGAGAGATCAGACCTATACACCAGAAGAAGATCAGATGGGGCTTCAGGGTACTAAAGGTGCAAGGTAAATGGAAACCCTAGCTCTAGGGTTTAGGTACTAGCAACTGTCTTGGGAAACGTAACTATGACAGTGCAAGTACGAATAGAGTTGGGACTATCCAGTACCTAGAAATCAGACTCAGTAAAAGGTGTTTGAGCTATCAGTGAATGTTGGTAGATGGCAAAGGCTAAGAGCCTAAGGGCAGCGCTAGCTTCGAGATCAGTGCTTTGTATGCATTGGGCAATGGAGTCAACAGTAAGACAACGTTTCAGAAAACCCACTTGGGAAACACCTTGATCTACGAAACCAGAAAGCAATTGGTCCAGAAAAACCAAGGTACAGGAAACCCAGCTCAGTAGATAGCTAGCGTTAGGGCCTAGGAAGACAAATCTGAAGCTTTAGGGGGTACCGGAAGGCTGATGGCTCAGCATTGAGGATGAGAAGAGATCAAGGAGACCTAATCTACAAGCCCAAATCAAGAAAACAGCAGGAAAATCAGATCTAGAAAAGTCAAAATCTGATGATGGGACTAGGAGGCTGAAAACTGATTTTTTTAGATCTAGGGCAAACCAAGATGAATTAGCACAGCGTTGAGGGTGTTCTGGGATGCTTGGGACTCGATCTATCAACCTATCATGTCAGATTTCAGAAAAACCTACTTTCGGAAAAGGCCAATTTTTAGTGAGGGCGCTAGAGCAGTTTTAGTCTATTTTTCAGATCTCGATCAAACTGTTGAGCCTCTTGACAGCGTTGGGGTTGATTTGGACTGCCCAAGACCCGATCTATCCGTCTGTGAAGTCGGAAATCAGAAAAAATCAAAACCCTAGCAGGTCAATTTTTTCAGTGGGGGGTTATGCAGTTTTTTGCTGAAAAATCAGATCTAGTTCAATTTATGAGGATTTTGACCAGCATTCCAGTTAATTTAGTTAGGGGGAGGCCCGATCTATGAAACCCAGAAATGGTTTCGCAAAAGATCGGACGGTTCCCTGGTTATTTGATTTTTTAGGTTTTTACGGTTTAGGAGTTTTCAGAAAAATAGTTAAATTTCAGCAAGGTACAATGGAATAAGATCAAAAAAGAAGAACTTACCTGTGGATCTTACCTAGATAAGCTTGTAGAAGTCTGTAATAGTGACGATCCTAGCTATCCCGATCAATCCTGGAAGATCCCCGTGATTTCTATGGCATATGCAAGCTCCAAGCCATCAAAGCGCCCCCTGCCCTGCATGAGCAAACGTCAACCATATCAGATTTGCATATACAAAATAAAGAAACTGAATGCTACAAGACAGTAAAATGAAGTAATCATAGATCGCAATGATACTAATGAAAACCCCCTGATCCAAGACGAAGAGAACCAAGCGAGTTGAGGTCCCCCTACAAAAACGCTCAAGCCAAAACACCCTCCTATAGACAAAACAATGATAGCCACAAAAAAAAATAGATTTCACGAAAATTTCCACGATGCTAATAAGCTGAAGATAAGCTAATCACCATTTGAGCACATCAGATGCAAAGCAAATCCAGAAAATTTCCACAGAAAAAAGTCTTTCTATTATTCAGATCCAAGAGCCAAAGACCACTTTACAAATGAGAAGCTCTCTCCTTTAAATAAAAATGAGAGAACCTCAATCATAACCAAATCCTAACCACTTTCAAAACGAGTGGCTGAGATTAAAAGATACAATGTTCTAATCAATGGTTGAGATGAGCTCACATACAATACATGGATCAATATAATTATAATTTACCAAAGTGGACTTAAACCACCCAAATAAAGGTAACCCACTCAACAAGAAATAAATGAAAGCACATGGTGGGTCCAAGGAGTGTTTGACTAACTCCCTTTGGGTGTCCCCATGGCACAATAAATAATATAACAATTTAAAATTTTGACTTTTGTGCCTCCTTGAGGAAATCGTGGGTCTCCCAAAAAACTCCAGAAAATATATAAAATTTGCCCAAAAATAGGTGTAGGCCCCATAAAATGCTGAAACTGATGGAGAAGGTGTGGAAGACATCACTCTCATCATTGTGACTCACCCCATGCCATTTCTTTGCCTCGGTAGCCCAAATCGATTTCTTCAATAGTCATTTGATCATTTTTTAATCTACCTCGAGAAACGTGATACTGCTAAAACAGCCTCCTAGGGTGCCTGCGTTGTCAAACTGAGCCCACAAGGCTCTCTAGGATGGGGGTACTATGGTACAAACAAGTGGTTGCACACCCCTATGCCCCTACAATTCCCTAGGAGATCCAACTGAAACATCTCCCTGCTCAAATATATCAATCTGTGAAGAAAAACTGTATCAGAAAGGCAGAATGAGCCTGATCACACCTGTAAGTGCCCAGAACTGGAAATAAACTGTCTCATTAGACTAAGAGAGTCCCAATCCATCAAAGGTGTATACTCATACCCCTCATAGGTCTCTGTCTGATCATCAATCATAACCGATAAGCAATATAACCATCTCTGAATAATCAGACACCAATAATAACTCAGAATAGATCAATCTGCTGCAAGTGTTAAGAGGTTAAACCATGCTCTACAACTCATTCACGTAACAAAATCAACAAGTAGCATTCATTTCACTGGCAATACATCAACAAATGCTTATAAATAGCAGGCTTTATTTATTATTACTTAAACTCAGACTTTGAAGACTATACTCACTTCATAGCTATAGTCATTTTGCTAGTGAAGGGTGAAAGGTGGAAATGACAAGGCTAAGGCAAAGGATGACCTCCTACTCAACATCATGACACTATGGACAAGGAAAGGGAGAACTCACTATAACCAATACTAGACAAACATCAACACAAGGAATGGCAGTGCCTCACAGATGGATGAGTTGTTTAGAGAGTGCTTATTCAACTTAGGCATCATGTCTACATCAATTTTGATCCAAGTTCATTAGAATCACATTTCATTTTGTGGCCTTTTGGCCTATATGAACCCTTAGGGACTTCACTAGTGCTTAAAAGCACAACTAATCGCAACTTTCATCCGGGCCATATTTATTTTTAATAAGGTCAGCAATCCTTTGATATAACATTTTTTAACCATTGTTTTTTTGGACCTTTTCTTATACTCTTCAAGGAGTATTTTTTTTAGCATTTCATTGCTCTTGCCCTTTTTGCCTATGTTAAGAAACACAGTTTTACAATTTTCATTTTCCATGGGCGCATATTTAATATTTCAATAAAAGTAGTACATGAGCTTTCAGTTTTAGCCAACAACATCTCAAGTGACTAAGGGGAATTCTGCACAGTGCCAAACATCGGGACAACCGACCAGAATGATTTAGGCATACTATCCAACTTACCATAGGCAAGTTTTGTCACCAACTCAGAGCCGAGACACAATGTAAACAGAGAGGCTTGTCCAACAAAGGTTCTAGCGAGGAAAAAGGGCCTCCATGCCACAAGTCAAGAAGTCAGTCGGGTTGAAAATTAAACTGGAAGGTAATGGATGGACGAAGACAGTGAAATGATGGAGCCAACACTAGCAAGCCAAAACAATGGTGGGAATGACTACCTCTATTCTCCCTAAGGAGGGTAAAACCAATGAGTATAGATCAAGAACTTCAAAGCTAGAGTAAGGACATCAATACATAGTATAATATACAACCAAGTCCATATAAATATGACCGCCAGATCATGATACAACAAGTCAATATATGTCACAAGAATCAATATAAGAACAATAATAACCATAACACCATATAAAATACTGAGTCATATCCATGCAATATAATCCATCTGAAACACCATATATCCAATGAGAAAGTACTGATATAACACTGGGCATCCACTACTGCTATGAAATAACATAAATGGCTATATCGGTCCTCAAATCTGAGTGTCCTGGGACTCAGTCCTGGCATGGGAGAGTACAATAGTCCACTAATACAAAAATGATCCATCAAAAATGCTCATCTCAGCATCTCATATGTAAGAGATCTGGCTGAAAAATGTACTGTGTCTGAAAAATAGAATATGGTAGCTTGGCTACTATATATGCGATAACAGGGCTAACAGTGCATGCAAATCTCTACTGATAAACACACATGAATATCTTTTACAGTATGCAGCGGAATATAAAACTAAGAAATAAATCACAACATCACATCACAATATTGACACTATTATTTTTGGTATGGAAATCCCCAGAAAAACCCAAGATGGGAAAACCGGTGCAGCAGTCGGATATAGATTTTATTATGAGAAAATATGGAGCGTTTACAATATTGCAAATTCACCCAAACCTGGCGAATGCAGTTACACAGCAGAATCACTGGGCAAAACCCCAGCTAAACCTCAGCACCCTCCTATGTGAGTGTACGAGCCAGCTGTAGGAAGCTCGGTGATCCTGCTACTCGCTCCTCTGTCTTCCCAGCTAAATCCTCTGTCTGACTTTCTCTCCCTATCTTTATCCTGTCTCTGTCGGAATACAAGTGTGTGTTCTCTCCACCAATTGATCTCTCTTTTACAACTTTAGGTAAAGAAAAACCCCTAATTTCACTTTCACTTTAACTAGTGTTTCACCAAAGTTAATTTAGATCACTTTAATTTATTTTCCAAAGTAAACTTAGGAAAAGTAAATTCAATACAACTGGTTTCCAAATTTAAGTCTTTTGCATGCAAGAACACATGCATGCAAAAAGACCTTCCTTGTTTCTGCTAGTTTAACACTCCTTCTCAATGAGGAAGGGATTCGGTAGCAACCCCAACTTATCCCTAAACTTCACAAAACTCTGTCTGCAAAGTGCCTTGGTGAAAATGTCTACCACCTACCCATCTATCTGTATGTACTCCAACTGAATGGTTCCCCTCTGAACACAATCTCTCAAGAAGAGGTACCTAATGTCTATGTGTTTGCTCCGGTCATGGAACATTGGATTCTCAAATAGCCTGATGCCACTCTGATTGTCACAGTGAACTACTGTAGCCTCTAGCTCACACTCGAACAACCCAAAAAAAATCTTCCTCAGCCAAATACCCTCACAAGCAGCCATGTTGGCTGCCATGTACTTGGCCTCTGCTGAGCTCAATGCAACTGACTTTTGCTTCCTACTAAACCAAGAAACAACCCCTGAAATGTTGAAGCAACATCCTGAAGTACTCTTCCGGTCCTCTACACATCCTGCCCAGTCAGCATCTGCGAAACCTGCTAACTGCACACTCCCCCTGCGCTCATAAACCAATCCATACTCCATTGTACCTCTGATGTAGCGAAGTATGTGCTTCGCAGTCGTCCAATGCACTCTTCAAGGGTCCACCATGAACTGACTCACATAGTTGACTGCAAAGCTAATGTCTGGTCTAGTGTTGACCAGATACATAAGTGATCCAATAAGCTGACGATACAAGGTAGGATCAAATCCCTCTGACCCTGATGCATAAATCTTCCTCCAATTGGAAATTAGAGGTATGGCCATAGGTTTGCAGTCCTCCATCCTGAATCTCTTTAAGATCTCTATTGCATACTTCCCTTGTCCATTAAAAAAGCATCCATCTCTCTGCCAAACCTCCAAGCCCAAAAAGTAATGCATCAGCCCAAGGTCTTTCATCTCAAACTCCAGTGCAAGGTTGGACTTGCAGTCTCCAATCAGCCTCTCATCTCCTGTCAAAAAGAGATTATCCACATATAGGACCAGTATGAGAGGCACCTCACCTGTCAAGAAGTACAGGTTGTGATCATCCTCTCTGTTGAAATCCCATCTCCCGTAGATAGCTGTCAATCTGCTCGTACCATGCTCGAGGTGCCTTCTTGAGCCCATAAAGAGCTCGATGCAGTCTGCATACATGCGTTTACTTGTTCTCCACATCAAACCCCTTTGGCTGCTCAATATACACCTCCTCTATCACTTCATTGAGGAAGGCAGTGTTGACGTCCATCTGATGGACACACCAAGCCATCTAAACTGCTAGTGAGAAAATGGTCAGACTGGAAGAATACTTGGCTACTGGGGCGAAGGTCTCCTCATAGTCAATGCCCTCCTTCTATGAAAACCCCTTAGCCACAAAGAGTGCCTTGTACTTCTCCATGCTTCCATCTGCTGCATGCTTCACCTTGTAGATCCATCTGGATCCCAACCACCTTTTTCCCTTCTGGCCTCGACACAACCTCCCATACCTAGTTTTTCATAATGGAGTCATACTCCTCAACCATAGCCTCCTGCCACACGTCATGTTGTGCAACCTCTCCGAAGCTGGAAGGTTCAGAGTTGATCAACTCTGTCATCAGCGCCATATAACTAAGCCTATCTGGTGGTACACTCCGTCTAAAAGATCTCTGTGGAGGATCAACCTACCTGGAATCCTGTACTGTGGACCTAAACCACTTAGGCCTTAGCATAGTGTCAACCTGTTGCGGCTGTTGGATATCCGTCTCCTGCTGCAGCTCATCCTTCAAGTCAATGACTGAAGGATCCTGTCCACCTAACTCCCTCTAACCACCAGAACCTGTGCTCTGTGTCTGTACATGTACCTGTACATCTGGCTCCTCCAACTTGACCCCCGACTCTTGTGCTGCTTGCTGCTCTATTGGTAAGTCCAAAGATCTCCGCAAGGCCCTATCCTCATCGAACTGGACATCCCTACTCACAATGATCCTTCTGCGAGTAGGAATGTAAACTCTATATACCTTCAAAATCTCGTTGTACCCAACAAGTAACCCCTTCTCTCCAAAAGGATCCAGCTTCCTCCTATCGTCAGCATGAACATGACAATAGCAGACACTGCCAAATATGCGAATGTGACTCACATTTGGCCGAGTGCCTGTGAAGACCTCCACTGGTGTCTTCCTCCCCAAGGTTGTGTGGGGACACCTGTTCTGAATGTATACTGCAGTCATGTATGCCTCAGCCCAGCGGAATAGTGGTAATCCCTAGTCAAATAGCATGGCCTTGGCTACTCCAACCATAGTCATGTTCTTCCGCTCTGCAACTCCATTCTGTTGTGGGGTATGGGGTACAGTGTGCTCCTTCTTGATCCCCTCAGCTGAACATTCTCCATGAACTCATTGGAAGTGTACTCACCCCCGTTGTCTGTCCTCAACACCCAAATCTTCCTTCCTGTTTGATTCTCCACAAAAGTCTTGAACTCTCGAAACCTCTCAAAGACCTCTGACTTGGCCATCAGGAAATAGATCCAGGTTTTCCTGGAATAGTCATCAATGAAGGTTACACAGTAGTTGTAACCACTGAACGAATGGACACTCATAGGTTCGCATACATCAGAATGCACCAAGTCCAAGGGCTCCTTAGACTTGTGCTCACTCTGTGGGAAAGGCTTCCTAATGTTCTTCCCCAAAGCACAACCCTTGCAGTGATTATGCTTCTCCTCCAGTACCTGAGGAAGTCCAATGACAGCATGTCTCAAATGCTTCACTGCTCCATGGTATAACTGTGCCATCATCCTATGCCACAACTCGACCTTATTGTTGTTATTGCTGCTGCTGACTAGAGCCTTTGCAGGCTCAAAGTGTAGTCTGTACACTTTCTTGCTACTCCTTCCAATCACCCGATCCAAGCTCCTATCTGACCCCTTGGGCCTGATATATACTCTATGGTCACGGAACTTCACTTGATATCCCTTGTCCTCCAGAGTGGAGACTGATATAAGGTTCTTGGTCAGTCCTGGAACATACAACACATGAGCAAAACTGAGGGGTTTGCCAGACTCCCTCTCAAATCAAACAGTGCCAACTCCCTGCACCTAATACTGCGCATCATCACCCAGCTCAACGTGGATCCCTGTTCCACCCTCGTGCAAGTCTCTGAAGAATCTCTTCTGTCCAGTCATGTGACTAGATGCTCCACTGTCAATGTACCATATACTACTCCCTGTGGTGCTTGCCATGTAAGCTATCAAGCAAAACTCCTCATCGAAGTTCTTGTTGAACTCCTCCACCTCTGCAGATCCAGCCATCAAAGTGTTACTCTTCTTCTTCCTATCTTAGCATTGGGAGGCAAAGTGTTCCTGCTTGTGGCAAATGAAACACTTGACCTTTGACACGTCAAAGTTCTTCTTACCATCCTTCTTCCTCTTTGCCTTCCCCTTGCTCTTCCCTGTAAGGGGTAGAGCCTCCTCGTCCACAATTTGTGGGGCACTGCTGGATGAGCATGATCCTTGACCCATGCAGGTCTCCTCCTGCACAAAGTCATCCCACAGTCTCTGCCAATCAGGGAGCTTCTCCCTAGCCACAACACCTTTGACAAAGGTGTCCCATGGCATAGAGAAGCCATTGAGGGCTATCCGAAGCCATTGTCTTAGAGCCAACAACTCCAAGCTCATCCCTGATCTATGTGAGCCTCGTGAGATAAGGCACCACTCCTTCTCCCTTGGCTATCTTGGTACTGCATATCCTCTCTTGCAGCACCATCTTCTAGTTCTCGTTCTTGCTTTGGTACAGACTTTCCAAATCCTTCCACATCTCTAATGCGGTCTTCTTCCCGGAAAGGTGAGGGACTATGTGGTCCTTCACCCCATCCAAGATGATCAATATGGCTCAGGAATCAATCTTCATCCATGCTACTAACTCTGTCGGATTTGTGGGTGCAACCTTCGTGGAGTCAATGTGCTCCTCTGCATCACTGACGTCCAGGATCCTTGTGATCCTTTCTTTCCATGTAGGAAAGTTCTGAGCACCTTGGAGTCTATCCTCAACTCTCAACTGCACAGCCATAGTGAAGTGTTACCTGTCAAACCCTAAATCTCGAATCTAAGTTTGTGTCTTCAATAGATCTGCCCCCGACCTATCACTGTTGCTGCAAATCTCTCAACTTTAGCTCACCAAAGCTCTGATACCATGTAAATTTTCCTTTAATATTCAAGTTAGGGCTAACAGTGCATGCAAATCTCTACTAATAACCACACATGAATATCTTTTACAGTATGCAGTGGAATATAAAACTAAGAAATAAATCACAACATCACATCACAATATTGACACTACTATTTCGGGTATGGAAACCCCCAAAAAAACCTAAGATGGGAAACCGGTGCAGCAGTCAGATATAGATTTTATTATGAGAAAATATGGAGCATTTACAATACTATAAATTCACCCAAACCTAGCGAATGCAGTTACACGGCAGAATCACTGGGCAAAACCCCAGCTAAACCTCAGCACCCTCCTGCGTGAGTGTACGACCCCGCTGCAGGAAGCTCGGTGATCCTGCTACTTGCTCCTCCGTCTTCCCAGCGAAATCCTCTGTCTGACTTTCTCTACCTGTATAGATCCTGTCTCGGTCGGAATACAAGTATGTGTTCTCTCCACCAATTGATCTCTCTTTTATAACTTTAGGTAAAGCGAAAACAATAATTTCACTTTCACTTTAACTAGTGTTTGACTAAAGTTAATTTAAATCACTTTAATTTATTTTCCAAAGTAAACTTAGGAAAAGTAAATTAAATACAACTAGTTTCCGAATTTAAGTCTTCTGCATGCAAGAACACATGCATACAGGAAGACCTTCCTTGTTGCTGCTAGTTTAACAGATCCATAGTCATATCACCAATAAAATGCCATAGTGCTTCAAACAAAAGTTTTATCAACCTGCAAAACCCTTGGTTGTATGTAAGATTGGTGAAAAACAGTTATATTAATATGGTTGTGTAGAATGGCATATGATAAAGGCCAATGGGAGTAAAGAACCTTCTGAGCCAATGTGTAAGCCTACAACGATCAATAATGATATCATGAGATGGAATATTAACTAAGATATACCACTATCGCAACTTAACTAGCACACTTTGTCCATTCATTAATTTGGGCCGAGCATGAGGTAGAATATTAACTAAGATATATTACTATTGCAACTGAACTAGAATACTTTGTTCATTCATTGATTTGGGTCAAATTTAGCAAATGTATTGATCAAGAATTATGTGATTTTACAGAGATGTGGAAGAACTTGCATATTCACTTTTGAAAAAAGTTAACTTACTAGAACCATGAGTGCAAAAGCAAGTGGGAATGTAAATCAAGCTTGAGAGAATCACCTTTCAGGGTGCCTTTAAATCTCACCAATAATCAATTTTATATTGCTTTTTAAATTTCTTATGTATTTCTTCCTTTGTGTTTTTGAGTTTTAAGAATAGATTGATACATGCCATGCACAAATGATAGTATTTATCATAGGATTCCTCCAAGGACCATCTCCCTTATGATATCCTATCACAAAAGGATCTTAGAAAATCCAAAGTTCCTAAGCGGAATGAATAAATGGATTTGCAAAAGAACTAATACAATAAGCTATACATGAATCACTCGTTGCTAGATTTCAGTGAGTATGCAAGAAACGCCAAGAACTTACATTTTGACCCTAACCACAGCTTTTTAGCAATGTTCGATTTATTCCATGCATTTTACATGGAATAAAGAGGAACTTTGTATTGAAAACTTTAGTTGTGAATATAAATTCATAGTATGTATATAAATCTAAACTCGTCTAGATCATGTTCAGAAATGCTCACTTTACAGACCATAAACAAGCTTCTACCTAGATGCAAAACAGGACCTTAAAATTTCAATGGCTTGTACAGAGATTCTCAAATCTAAGAGTTAAAAGGATACTAGCAGATTGTCAATTCTTAAGACTAAGAAATTCACTGAAAATTTAGAAACAAATGCCTTCATTTAGTAAATCCAAAAAGTTCACAGCCAATACCAAGGTGACTCCATGTATAGAGATCTCGTTACCAACCTTCTCAAAAGTATTTATTTTCTTCAGTGCTAAAATTCGATGAGTTGGTATATGAATAGCCTTTTGGACAACACTGCTTGCACCACGTCCAATGACACCAAATATGCACATCTCATGTGAAGCACACTGATATGTTTTCTCGTCATCATCAATAACTCCTGAAGTACGCTTTTGTAAACCAAGTTCGTTAATATTATATTCTCCACATGAATTACTCAGCAAGTGCAATGTTCCACCTGCTGTTACCTAACCAAAATGGATTTTTCATCAGTACATTGCAGAAGATACTACCAAGCTTCAACAAGGGCCAACATTAATGCATTGTGAAAAATGATTCCTACCGGTCCTAACTAATTTCCAGTAAAAGTGGATTGTGTCGCTAACCTGAGGCAACATTAGTAACATTTAATTTAAGATGGACATCTATGGTGAATGGCTCTAAGAATAAAAGTCTGTGCTCAACAGATTTCTCTTGAAATGCACGAGAAAATAATGCAACAATTTATGGACTAAGGACTGCCCACTGACTGTTTCAAATTACATGAGAAAACATTGCAACATTATAAGGATTAAGGACTAACTCTTTCTCTTGAAAGACGCAAGAAAACATTGCAACATTACAAGGACTAAGGACTACACATTGGCTTCAACAGCATGCCAGTGGAAAGATAGTTCAGCTCTTATTGTACTGCACCAAAATAAGTGAGATTCGCTTTACAGCCTGGGTGGAAGAGCTGCATCATGTTCATGGATAGGTAATGCTAATAAACCATAATAGTTGCACCAAGAAAAACAAGGTGTGATCTACAGACCAGGTGGAAGAGATGTGTCACATCTATGGGTGGGCAATGCTATAAACAAAAATAAGAATAATATCAAAAATGAGGTCCATAATGTTATCACGCCAAGAGGTGTTTTCTACAGCCCAGCTGAGGTAGATGTGTCTCATCTGTCCATAATGCTGTTGGCAAAAATATTAATAATAATAAAACATAGAGTAATTCAACAGCAGCTTTATATATATATATATATACACACACACCAGCCAGAATCTAGATACATCTCAGATTCTTAACCCTTAACCCATATCTATCAAGCTCCAAGGGAGATCAAACCCCTAGAGGTCCAAACATTTCCTCAAGTATTTGCACTCTAGAAAAAAAAATTAACCACAAGAGACTTGATCCCAAGTTAAGATGGATCTAGGCTGGTAAAAATAACACTAAAATAAATTGACCATTAATTACCATAATGTAAAATATAAAATGTGGTTCTACGTGCGAGTGCACCTAGAGAGATTGTACTAAATGATCTGGTGACTTGTGCACACATAAGTGGATCAAAGCCCACTCGCATGTCCTTCAAATTTAAAGGACTTTGGGGGGGGGGAAATGATGAGGAAGAGATTGACTATTCTGAAGACCTGTGCAAAGGGAAAAAGATCTGGAGATCTCCCCCCATACATTTCCGATCACTGCCTGATGCACAAAATCTCCTCACTTGGGAATCTAGGATCGGATCCCCTTGACTCCAAAACTCTACCTACTCTAGACAGTGCAGTAAAGGATATAACGAGGGACCAATCAGTCATGTCAAATCTGTATCTGATCTATCTGATCATCAACCCAGCTCTTCAAGACATCTCTCCAGAAGCCTTTGGTAAATCTCTTCAGCCTCCTAGTGATATATTCATTCAATCGTGTGCAAAGCTGACAATCCAAATGTGTTGCATTCAAGGTATTACGATGTCATGGATATCAATGCTCCAAGCCATTCTTCCTCGCTTTTGGATGTTTCTTAAGCATCCAATACCTTCTTCTCAGAGGCAACAAAACGTGCCCCGATATCTAATGTTGCTTCTGATGATCATCCGCTTGGAAGATGGGGTTATCACTTGTCTGATCCAAAGTTTGGAGAACTGGTTTCTAGGGACAGATTCATTGCTGCAAATCTTGACCTGGAATCCCTCTCTGAAGTCTCATCCCTAAAGGTGGTAGACTACATTTGGTTCGTTTCCTCCCCTTCCATAATAGACAAACCTATGTCTATTGAAAAGTCCTAAAGAAAAAAAGGTAGTCAAAATGATGCCAGCCCCAATAAATTTGGTTATACTAGCAAAAGTTAATTTGAATAAAATCATGGATCTAGGAGGGAAAACCCTGGTTGGTCAAATCAGTGGACATAGAATTGGGATTCAAGCGCTCAAATTCTAGGCTTCCAAGGAAATGCAGTCGAGATTGGGCTATACACCAAGGAGGCTTGCTCTTTCTTGTGGATGGATCACATTCCAATTTAAGATAAAATCTAACTCTGCTTCGATAGATCGAGGTGTTTGGAGAATTGGCTAGAGCCCTATTTTGCTAATGGAAAGGACACCATCCTTCAACGCCAAATTGGAAAAGGTTAGTTGATCTTTGGCCTAGATCAGGCTGCCAAGCCTACCTCTCATCTTCTATTGAGGAGATTTTTGCCTGTATTGGGAATTCCATCAGCAACATTGTCAAAGTGAACTTTTCTTATAAGACAACTGGGATCCTTTCAATTGCTAGAATTCTAAAAGAGGTTCATCTCAAGGATGGCCTAGTTGAATCAATTGTTATCTGAGGAAGAATAGAACATTTCCCATCCCTAAATCACAAACAAGTTCCATTTTGATGCAGCAAATGCCACAAGTACAAGCGTCTAGCTCTAAACTGCTCTCTCCTGCATCGATGCCAAAAATGGGTAAGGAAGGTTCCGGCCCAACATTGTCAAAGCCATCATCAAAGAAGCAGATGGATGATTCTCGAATAGAACAAACACCTATGGAGGTCCAAGCAGAAAAAACCCTCTCCCATCATTCCTCTAAATGCAAAGGTGACCCCTTCTATTCTAGACCCCAATCTTGAGTGGGGCTCTGACAAGGCAATCTTATATCTCGAAAATTATGTCAAGCAATGGTCTTGGTTTTTCCCAACTGACAGTAAAAGGTACGAGTCCTCTAATACCCCCTCTTCTCCCTTCTACTCCTCCTATCTGTCCTCTAAAATTTGGATCTATAGCTTGTCTCGATATTAGTCACTCCTGCATGAACCCCCAGAGAGAATTGGTGGACTTTCTAGCCAGGCTATCAAGATTACAAGCACAACATCATCTACACCCTCTTCCTAATCCATCAAACAAAGGGAAATGCCCATCGTTACCTGCCTCCTCCTACCCCTCTACAAACCTCAACGATGATCATGAGAAGTTGTCTCTGTGCTCTGGAAAAGAATCCTTAAGGGGATCCAAATACAACTTACGATGTAGATCAAAAGTCCCCCCAGTACTATCAAGGGAAGGGAAGGTAGTTTAGGGTCCATGGTTGAGACTATTTCTCTTACAGGACCATTCCAAGAGTAATGGGGGGTGAAAGTCTTACATTTCTAAAGCACAATCTAAAGCTAGTAGGGAATAGTTGCTAGCAAACAACTCTCCCTTGAAAGGGTGCTTAGAGGCCAAAAGCCCTTGTGCAAGTCTCCCAAATGATTGTTCTCTCATAATTGCAAGGGGCTAGCCAACCCCTCTAAAAAAGAGGCTCTCAAGATATTGATTTCAATTCAAAATCTTGATAGCATTAACTATTTAACTTCAAGAAACAATGATTAATGGAAATAGGCTATTTTTTTATCTCAAAACATACCTCTGGGGATGGGATCTTCCAAGGTCTTCTCATCTTAGGGGGAGATCTAAACTTGTCCATTAGCTCATCGGAGATCTTGGATCCTACGTTATCGGTTGATGGTTCGTTAGCCTATTTTCTCCACAAATGGGAGGAAGTGGGAATAGACCCCACAATTCTAAACCCTTCCTAGCAAAATAATCGAGTAGGGGAGGATCACAATGCAAAGAGACTGAATCGTTTTCCCGGTTATGAATCTATTCAAGAATAGAGGATACAGTGTATGTAGTGCGTCAGACAAGTAGTGGGTCAGACAAGGAGGCGGCTCTAACCACCTCCTTGTCATCTTCGATTTGGTAAGTGAAGAGAAAAAATCACCAACATTTCGAATTGAACCCTTAATGGGTTAAGGAAGATAGCTACATTGAAACTATAAAAGATATTTGGAGTTCGTATAATGCTCAATCCCCTAACTCAATTGCTCTCCAATTTTTCATGATCTTAAAAGGGAAAAGAAAGTTTTATCGTATGGTCCAAAAAAAGGACTTATAGATGAAAGGACTCTTTTGGAGACCAAGGACAAGTTACTTTAGCTATACAAGTCTGAAGGGTTTGACCTCTTCTCAAATCAATCTAACAAGGATCTCCAAACTCTAGAGGCACAAAAGAAAGACATACTCTTATCTTGGGAAAAACAATGGAGGCTAAAATGTGAGGCCCTCTGGTTGAAAGCAAAAGATGAGAATACTAAATGCTTTCATTGTTATGATAAAATGCAAGAAGCAAACAATTCAATTTGGAAGGTATCTAAACCTGATGGAGCGTAGGTCACTGGATTTCATGGAATAGCTCATGGGGGCTCAAAGCATTTCAAATACATCTACAAGGCCATGTAAAGGCCTCCCATCATGGAAGTGCTAAAAGTTGTTTTGTAAATAAGCAAGAAAACAACGAATTGATGGTTGAAATTAGCATGGATGAACTGGAAATTGTCCTCCACAGTTTCCAAAAGGGTAGGAGCCCCAGACCGAATAGGCTTCCCGTCAATTTTTTTCTAGGTTGCTTGGACTTTATTCAGGGGGATCTAAAAGGAGTTATAAAGGAATCGAGGCGAACAAGAAAAATTTAACATGCTTTTAATTCACCTTTCTTGTTGTCATTCCTAAGGTCGATAACCCTATCTCCTTTAACCAACTCCAACCTACTTCCCTTTGCAATTACATCTACAAAACTATCTCCAAAACAATAGCCAAAAGACTCAAGCTTACCCTATCCTTCCAGATACAATATGAGAGAGAGAGACTGGTCATTTCCAGAAATACAAAAATTATTGGAAAAGAGAAATACCAAAATATTAGACTGTTGTACGAACTGTCAAAGGATTGTACATCCTGTTGCACAATTAGCGGAGATAAACCCTCAAAAAAATTGTGCCAAAGTACCTTGAAATCTGTGCCAAATTGCTAATAAACATTTTGCAGATCTGCACCTTGAGATTCAAGCCAGAACAAGGGCAAAATAAAGGTTGTACGGACTGGTACGGAACCGTACTATACAGCTACATTACTGTTTGTACGGAACAACAAACCCTTTCTCTTGAGAACTGTGCAATAGACTGATCTTGTACTTTTCACAATGATTCTCTCTCTCAATTAAATTTGAGAGTAACTCTTTCAAGATTCACAATGGCATTTATTACTCATTAAATGCCATAGTTCTCTCCTATGTGACTGTACTAATGACTGCTCATTAATAATCTCACTTGACATCCATTCTCTCTTTCCAAGTGATTAAATAATCACTTAATTACCTTATCTGTTGAACACAATGCCACACTAAGAGGGGGGTTGAATCAATGTGGTAGGACTTTTAACAATTTTCACTTCAAAACCTAAGCAGAGTTCATCATTCGCATTAAGCTATACATCAACTAAGCATGTCATCATTCATAGATCATAGAGACACATTTCAAGACAGATATAGTAAGCTTTATTTATAATTGGATATGAAGTACAATGAAGACTTCAATCTTCTAATTACATCAGCACCAACTCTTATTCCAAGGCCCAGCCTGGTTTTCTTAGCTCCAACTAAGAAGATAGGAGGTATCCAAACCTCAGAGTGCAAGGCTCATCTTGCCTTCACATTCTCATCAACTCTATCATGTCACAAGTTATCAATGTCCTGTTATCAACTCAATCCACCATCAATCAACTATTGCTCAAACAACTTGTCCACTGCTATCATTACCATGTCAATTCAACTTGTCACTGTCATGTTAGTCTCCTGTCAAGTCATTAAGAAGGTATGCTCAGTCATCAAGAAGTCTGTTTCTAATATGCTATCAAGCCAAACCATGTCAGTGTTGTTGATTTTTCCTAAGCAGCATCGAGAGCCATTATCTAGGAGAATGGAGGCACCTGGTCAGTTACCAAGAATTTCACCCAGTCTGGGACTAGGGGACTCGGCCTAGGGCTGACGACCATTCTCTGAATGGAGGCACCTGGTCAATTACCAGGAATTTGAACCAGTCTGGGACTAGGGGACTCAGCCTGGGGCTGAGGGCCATTCTATAGGAGAATGGAGACACTTGGTCAGTTACCAAGAAATTGACCCAATCTGGGACTGGGGGTCTCAGCCTAGACTTGAGGGCCATTCACTGAATAGAGGCACCTAGTCAGTTACCAGGAATTTAACCTAGTACGGGACTAGGGACCCAGCCTGGGGCTGAGGGCCATTCTCCGAGAGAATGGAGGCGCTTGGTTAGTTACCAAGTATTTGGCATTGAGTCATTTGATGCAGCCTAGGGCTGAGGCACCTGGTCAATTACCAGGTCATCACCATAAGCCCTAGACCGAGTCTGGGCACGTGATGCACTCCTCTCCTTGATCTATGGGTTATGAGACCTTCTCCAAGGATTAGCTACCCCTGGTTGAGAGACCTAGCACCTAATCTTAGTGGCACGAGGAGATCAAGTTAAAGCATTTAGTAATTCTCCTTATTTATGAAGATGTACTTTGAGTGGGCATGAAGGACCCTTGAGACCACTTGCTTTGACCACAAAATACTTGGAGAACCATCTAACCCTAAGTCTTGGTCCATGAGACCAACAAAAGAAAGACCAAGTGGCTCAAGTCAAAACACAAGAAGACCTTTGTACCACAAAAAGATTAAAGTCATAGGGTCAAAGATGAAAAAGAATCAAACCCTAATGTCAACTCCTACTTATGTGGGACCAACTCAAATGTTTGAAAGCCTAAAAATAAATGGCATTTGCAAATCATTTCAGAAAACAACTTCATCACTTGATCGCTCCCTCATGGACCGAGGAAAACTCGTGACCAAGATTATTTGCTGCCATCAAAGTAGATTTTTGTGGCTGAGGTTTTTCTTTAGTTTTCCCTCTATCCTAGTGTGGCGGCCCAGCCCACTAGGGCTTCTTAATCCACATATTACAGTTAACAGTGGTGTTCATGGCTGCTACAGCTTCTTTGTTGGTGTTCACGGGCAGCAGCAACAACTACTCTCTTTCTTGTTGGTGCTCATAGTGTTGACTTAGGGCAGCAGTATACCCTTACTGTTCTCTCGATGGGAGTCTAGGGAAGCAGCAAAATCCTACCCAACCTTCGTTGTTGTAACAGCAGCAGCCACCCACAGTTCGAGCAGCAATTCACGCAGAAATAAAATTTCAGGCAGTAGTCAAACTGCAATTTTGGGCAGCAGTCAAACTGCAATTTCATGGAGCAATCATACAGTCAACCTGGACAGCAGTCAAACAAATTTCGAGCAACAGGTTGATGGTCACAGGTGGTTAGGGTTTTTACTCACCCTCCACGTGGCAGCATATGACAGCAGCAGCAAGCCTGCTAGGGCTTCATTGTTCTTGAATGTTTTCTTGTACATTCATCTCAGAATTCTTAGATCAATCTTCTTTCATGTACAAACTCAATCATTTCATTTAGAGGATGAATTATTAATGCTTTGGGGTTTTTGTCCTTTAAAGGTTTCCCCGTGAAAAATCAAGTGTTCATTTGTGTGATGCTTGATTGACTGCTGTACTTGTCCTACTGTTGTTTCCGTTTAAAGCTCCATCTATATTACAGTCTACAATTTTTTAAAAGAATGGCATGCACATGTTAAAATTCAACATGGTATCAGAGCTTTGCATGTGAAGATTACAGTGAGTGAGCAAATCACTGTAACATTCCTAGACCTTGGGACATTTGCAGACTGAGATAGCAGACTCGTTGATCAGAGATGGATACCAACACCTTTAAACCGGAAGAAAGGCTTGAGGGGTCAGCCAACTACAACTCATGGAAAGCTAGGCTTATGGCCACCTTGGAAGAAAATAATCTTGATGGCTTGGTTCTTAATGCCACATAAGAACCTACATCTAATGCTGGAAGAATTGCCTTCAAGAAGAAGCAAGCAAAAGCAAGGAGGATCATCTATGACTGAGGCAAGGAGACCTTGATGCCCACCATCACACCATTGAACTCTGCCAAAGAATGCTTTGACACCTTGACAAATTTATTTGCAAAGAAGGCACCCAGCCAGAAGAGAGTACTGAAGAAGAGGCTTCGTACATTGAAGATGAATAAGGATGAAGGAGTGACCCCTTCTTCACAAAAATTGCTCAGGTAAGAGACCAACTTTCTGTTATTGGTATACCTGTGGATGATGATAATCTTGTACAGATTGTATTCGATGGTCTTCCTAGTTCTTGGGAGACCTTTCTGGCAGCTGTAAGTTGACGTGAATCTCAGCCAAACTTTGATAGACTTTGGCATGACTGTTTGGAAGAAGAGGGAAGAATTCATAGCAGATCAAATGGCGCTAAGGAAGGGAACCATGCTCTTATATTATAGCCAAGACAAAGAAGTTCAAGAAGAGCACTTCACTCAGAAAAAGAAAGAAAAGAACCACAAGGTAAGCAATCAGATGTTTCAAATATAGAATGTTTTAATTGCCATAAGATGGGACATTTTGCCAAGGATTGCAGGAAGCCAAAAAGAAGGTTCAAACAAAGGTTTCAAGCTTCTACAGCAGAAGAAGAAGGCCCCAAGAAGAAGAAGAATGCTAAGTCTTCCAAAGAAGACGAACCAAGAAGGGAATACTACCTGATCTCTGCTCTTTCAATATCCATCACCAACAATGCTAACTCTTGGTTAGTGGATAGTGGTGCTTACAGACATATGACAGGTTTCCGTGAAGCACTTACCAGCTACAGAAAGAAGTTCACTACTCAAGTAGAACTTGGGGATGACACCACCTACAAAATTGAAGGAGTTGGCTCAACTTCACTTCAACTTGACTCGGGGACTGTTTTACATATCGAAGACATCCTATATGTCCCTGGTTTGAAGAAGAACCTCCTCTCTATTGTTGGCTTAGAAGACAAGGGCTACAGGGTTCTCTTCATGGACAAGACGGTCCTACTATGGGCAAAGAATGAGAAGTTAAGCTCAGCAGAAACAATTGGAGTTCGAGAGAGACGTCTTTACAAAACTTTCAGAAACTCCACACAAGCATTGGTTCACAACATAATTGATCCATGTGAACTATGGCATTGAAGGTTTCGATACATTCACTATACAGCTCTCCCTGGTCTTCAAAAGATGGTCACGGGTATGCCTGAGATTTCCCTTAAACATAATGGTGTTTGCAAAGGTTGTGCTCTAGGAAAGAACACTAAGAAGTCTTTCTCCAAAAGCGACAATAGATCTAAAGGAATCTTAGACTTGATTCATTATGACATATGTGGGCCTTTGTCTTCACCCTCCTTGAGTGGGTGCTTATATTATGTTTTGTTCATAGATGATCACTCTCGTAAGTCCTAGATCTACTTTCTCAAAGTCAAGAGTGAAACTTTTGACAAATTCAAAGAGTTCAAGGCTGTATTGAAAACCAGACAAGAAGACACATCTGTATCCTAAAGGTCAGATAACGGAGGTGAGTATGAATCTAATGAGTTTGATGATTTTTGTCGAGAAGCAAGAATCAAGAGGGAGCTAACAGTGCCTTACAACCCTCAACAGAATGGGGTTGCAGAAAGGAAGAATAGAACGATATGTGAAGCTGCCAAAGCTATGTTGACTAATCTCGATCTTCCTTTATCTCTGTGGGTTGAAGCTGCATATACTGTTGTGTACATCCAAAACAAAAGCCCTCATGCCATCTTGGGGGAAAAGACTCCAGAAGAAGTATTTACAAGCAAGAAACCCACAGTTGACCACATGAGAATTTTTGGCACTCCTATGTATATTCATGTACCAAAAGAAAAGAGGACTAAGCTAGAGCCTTCCAGAAAGAAAGGCATATTTATGGGTTACAGTAAAAGCTCAAAAGCTTACCGCATCTATGTTCATGGACAAAGGTACATTGAAGTCAGCAAAGACATGATATTCCATGAGGAAGTTGTGTTTCGCCAAACAAAAGAGCTTCCAAAGGATATAGAAGAATCTCCTTCCGAAAATCTAGATTCAGAAGTTTAGAGGGAGGAAGAAGAAATTGAGCCTCAAAGTCTAGATGTGCCTGAAGAATCTGAAAGACCAGCTAAAGAACCACTTGAGGCTCCTCCTTCCAAAAGGAGACCTGCCTGGTACTGAGAAACAATGCAAGAAGCTGAGAAGCATAAAGCTCCTACCAGAACTTTCAGAGAAAGCATAAAGCCCCAGAAGTACTCAGGTCTTATGAGCAAGCTCATCAATGCAGAACCCTCCACATACAAAGAAGCAACAAGCCTACAGGTATGGAATGATGCCATGATCGAAGAATATAGTTCAATTATGAAAAATGATGTGTGGGAAGTTGTTCCTAGGCTGACAGGGGAGTCTTTGGTAACGTCTAGATGGATTTACAAAATCAAGCATGTTGTCGATGCCAGCATTGAAAAGTATAAGGCCGGATTTGTAGCTCGTGGCTTCACTCAAAAAGAAGGCATAGACTATGATGAAACTTTTGCTCCTGTCGCCAGTTATACCACCATCAGAACTATCATCTCCCTTGTTGCTGTGTTTGGAGGGAAACTCCATTAGATGGATGTAAGACCAGCCTTCCTCAATGGCAAAATTGATGAAGTCTACATTGAACAACAAAAAGGCTTTGTGACTCATGGGGATAAGTAACATGTGTGTAAACTGAAGAAAGCCTTGTATGGGCTCAAAGAGGCCCCGAGAGTTTGGTATGCAAGAATTGATGGCTACCTTCACAGCTTGGGGTTCTCCAAAAGTACTGCCGACTCCAATTTGTACTTCAAGGTCGTTCACAACCATCACTTGATCCTGGTCTTGTATGTGGATGACTTGTTCCTTACTGGGGAGGAACAACTGATAGCTCAGTGTAAGAGGGAGCTTACCTCTGAATTTGAAATGAAGGATCTTAGTCTAATGCACTATTTTCTTGGCTAAGAGGTCTGGCAAAAGCCAGGTGAGATCTTCCTATCATAAGGGAAGTATGCAGTCGATAACTTGTAGAGATTTGGGATGCCGGACTGCAAGTCCATGAGCGTACCTATGACAACGAACTTGAAGAAGTTACGTGACTCAGCCACCTGTTCACAGGATGTGGATTCCACTCTGTATCGACAGCTCATTGGATCCTTGATGTATCTCGTGCACACGAGACAAGATATCTGTTACACAGTGAATGCTCTGAGTCGGTTCATGTCCGATCCGAAGCACATACACCGGGTAGCTGCTAAACATGTATTCAGATATGTGCGAGGTACTATTACTTATGGGCTCAGGTATACTTCCAACAGTGGAGTACTGTTAGTCGGATATGCTAACTCTGATTGGGCTGGCAGTGCAATAGACCGAAAAAGCACATTAGGTTACTACTTTAGTATGGGATCGGTAATGATCTCTTGGTCTAGCAGGAAACAGGGTTCCATAGCTCATAGCACAGCTGAAGCAAAGTATATTGTTGCTAGTGATGCTTGCAAAGAAGTAGTTTGGCTTAGGAAACTTCTCTCTAATATGTTCGGTGGAAAGCTTGAGTCAACGATTCTTCATTGTGATAATCAAAGTTGCATTAAGCTTTCAAAAAACCCGGTGTTTCACGATAGATCGAAACACATGGAAATGAAGTACTAATTCATCAGAGACTTAGTACAGAAAGGCACCCTGAAGCTTCAATACATCTGTACAAATGAACAGATTACAGATATTTTAACCAAGCCTTTGACATCTACAAAGTTTGTGTACTTCCGTGACAAGCTTGGGATGGCAGAGAATACCTCTCTCGTTGAGAGGGAGTATTGCTTTTTCCTAAGCAGCATCGAGAGCCATTCTCTAGGAGAATGGAGGCACTAGTCAATTACCAGGAATTTGACCTAGTCTAGGACTGGGGGACTCAGCCTAAGGCTAAGGGCCATTCTTTGAATGGAGGCACCTGGTCAGTTACCAAGAATTTGAACCAATCTGGGACTGGGGGACTCAGCTTGGGCTGAGGTCCATTCTTTAGGAAAATGGAGACACTTGGTCAGTTACTAGGAAATTGACGCAGTCTGAGACTGGGGGTCTCAGCCTAGAACTGAGGGCCATTCACTAAATGGAGGCATCTGGTTAGTTACCAGGAATTTAACCTAGTTTGAAACTAGGGAGTAAGCCTGGGGCTGAGGGCCATTCTCCAGGAGAATGGAGGCGCTTAGTTAGTTACCAAGTATTTGACATTGAGTCATTTGATGCAGCCTAAGGCTGAGGCACCTAGTCAGTTACCAGGTCATCACCATAAGCCCTAGACCGGGTCTGGGCACGTGATGCACTCCTCTCCTTGATTTATGGGCTATGAGAACTTCTCCAGGGATTAGCTACCCTTGGTTGAGAGACCTAGCACCTGATCTTGGGGGCACAAGGAGATCAAGTTTAAGCATTTAGTATGTAATATCCCGAATCCCGATATTTTCTATTTTTATGCAAATATACTGATACAACCGGGCATGCAAACTGCCATGCAAAAATCCCTATTTTATAGCAAAAATTAGGGTTAGGGTTTGTGAGATAGAATGAACACTTACCACTGATAAGCTCGCTGGACTGCTCCTGAAAGAGTATGCAAGCATCAAGACCTGAATCGAAGATGGATTGATATATTCTGCTTCCGGTGAAACCCCAGCAGCAAGAACCCCAGGTCAAATAAGGGTGATGTTTTCAGTGAAGGAGGTGTCCGATGGGGCTGCTGATTTGCAGAACTGATAGCCTTCCCGTGCCGGAGAGAATGCCTGGTACATGCGGAGTTTCGAAGGTCTCTAGGCAGGCTAGTGAATTGTTCCAGAGAGACAGCTGCTCACCCCCCCTAATCCCGAAATAGCTGATAACTACTCTAGATAAGCACGGTCGGATCTTATAATCACTGGGTACCGAAGTAAGATGTCGATGATGAGAATGGTGCCTGAGTTTCGGAGTAAAACTGAGATCTAAAGACCCAGCAACTGATTAGGGCTTTCTGGCTGAAAACCCCCTTACCCGCACACGTGTCCCTGCAACAATCTACACCGTATACTAGATAACTATGAATGAATGTAAGAGCAAATGGTGAACCTGTATGGCTTACCCTAAATGAGACTAGGGCAGATATTTCACTGCCGAAACCCCGCTAGTTGAAGATGTCGTCTCCAACCCCAACTGATGTGCTGCACGCTGTGCTGCTATTCAAGAGCTCCCAAAATAATAATCATCAAAAGTGAAGTCTCATTTTGCTTTATCCTCCTTTTATAACTTTCAACTGCGAAAACCCTAATCTTTGACCTAATTAGGTCACTTTATCTTCTAATTTGCAGTTGACTTGCATGCATGCGCCTGGAGACTTAAATGAGTGCATGCATCATTAAATAATGCTTGGATGGCATGCACGAAGGTGGCCTTTGGCCCCGGTGGCCCTTCTTGACCTAATGATGATGCCGTAGATTTTCTATGGATGGAATCAGTCCTTAGATGATTCCCTAACTGTCAGTAACCGCTCGAACCCACAGGAATCACATAGGTTAGCGGTTTTGGGCCTCAAGGCCTAATCAAAAGAGGACATTACAGTCCTCCCCGCTTGAGATTGCTTGTCCTCAAGCAACTGCAAACTGGGTTGTTGCAATACATGTTCACCTTCCCAAGTGGCATCCTCTGGCGGTAGTTCTTTCCACTGAACCAAGTATTCTCTGATTACCCTGTTCCTGAGCTTCCTTTCTCTAGTCTGTATGATCCGTTCAGGAATCAGTATCAGCAGTCCCTCATCATCTAAAGGAGGTAACTCTGTAGATGGAGCAATGTGTTGCCCAAGGATCTTCTTTAGGTTAGACACATGGAACACATTGTGAATTTTACTTTCCTGTGGAAGTTCTAGTTCATATGCCACCTCTCCCACCTTCCTGATTATTCTATAGGGTCCATAGAAGCGAGGTTTTAACTTTTCTGCTCCTTTCTTCTTAAGCAAAGACTGCTTGTAAGGTTGGAGCCTTAAGTATACCAAATCCCCTACCTCAAAGCTCCGCTCAACCCTGTGTTTGTCGGCATACAACTTTGCTCCGCCTAGCTCCTCCCACGCAACAGTCATTCCCACAATTGCGAGTTCCCACCGACAGCTGCTACCTCCCAACACACTTGTTTACCCTGGAAAACCCTAATGGGGTAAAACCAATGAACAATGATTTTATTGAGATAAAATCCTAGGCTCCTGTCCTGGGATAATGACCCATTGGGGAACAATACAAAGGCAAAAAAATAGCCCACCACACCTCAAGATTAGTCCTTCAATCTTGTTGGCTGCTAATCCCTTCGTTGCCCCTTACTCCTTTCCTTGAACGTTTCCCCTACACACTTGGTTGAAAGTCCTTCTCCAACCAATCAATTAGATCTCACTCACTTATTGTCACTGCTGTGTCTCTCTCCTTAGGATTCCTTTTATAACATCTCAATGTCCAAAACCCCAACCCTCAATATCCAAAGTGATCGATGGCCAAGATTAGATCTTGAGCCTCACTTAAAATCAACGACGAAGATTAGATCTTGAGCCTCACTTAAAATCAACGACGGACTTCGGAGACTTAATCTTACACTTTTAATCATTAACCAACATTAAGTTAATTAATGTGATTTTCCTATGTTAGACTAAAAGAGATACAAAAGTCACTTGCTCTGATGAAGTTCAGATGGGGTTTGGCATAGGTTTGTCTATATACATTTTCACTATATATATATATATATATATAGAGAGAGAGAGAGAGAGAGAGACACGCACAATTATACATACTATTACTATATTATGAATTATTTTGTAGCACACGACTTCATGTTGTAGCAAACGACGTGGTACTATAGCAGTCTAGCAAAGGAGTAATTCTAATTGTAAGTCTGTAGCTACAGCAACCAGATGTTGTCGTAGTCTGCAGACCAGTACCACCAGACTCCAGTCATGACTTGTTGCTCATGGCTCGAGATGAATCGCTAAGAGTCACGCTCCAAAACTTATCAAGCCCTGCGAAGTTCGAACGCCTCCAAGCAATCTCCCCAGTCTCAACAGTTGTGGCTAGCACGCAAGTTGTAGCAACTCAAGCTCAGTGTCGACGGTTGCAGGGTGCTTGCAAGTTGCAGCTCGAGAGTGTGTATTCCCGGTCATGACTCATCAAACTGTGTATTCGCGGTTGAAAGTAACCCTATACTGCTAGAAACGTGATAACCGCACCGAATGTTTTGCTTGGGTTTCAATTTATTAGGCTCGGCAAATCTAATGGTTGAATTGGTTCGACATGAGGTTCAGCTATCAGGTTCGCCAAACCTAACCGAATTTTTGAAATTTTTTTAGGCTTGCCAAATTCTGAACCTGGAAGTTCAAGTTTGGCCAACCCTGTGACATAGTTTGCTCTCTCAAGCAAATACCTAGAGAGGTAATATCATATATGGACGACTCCTGCATGCTAAACACTTAGCCTATGCAGAAATACCTTTCCGAGCTACAAACATCAACAATAGATTCTAGAACCATCTGAACCTGGGTCTTTAAAGCAACTATAAGTTTACAACTGTTTTTTTAAATCCCTTTAGGTGTTTAATAGATCCACGATAAAGATGAATCTATGCTAACAGTATTGCCATTGAAAGATGCTATAAATTAAGTTGCCGTAGTGGTTTCCCTAGATACTCTTGAGTGTTACCCAGGGGAAACTGCCTTGAAATACTTGCTAGAATGCAGTATATTGGATGAGAGTATGAGCAAGTGTGCTGAGGCGTTTCTTGCTGCTTGGGGAAACAGAACAGTCAGAGAAAACATATCTCATCCTGGATTTCCATGGGGTCATAATGGGGCCCAATTTTACTTTTACTTTTCTGGGACATGCTGATAATAGTAACTTACGGTTGTCCTTCAACTAAGTTGCCATGTTACGAGAGCGTTTATATACTATGTTACCAGAAACGTGACGGGACTGTACGTTTCTTGAAAAAAACGAAGAAGAAACGAAACCGAGACGAAAACCGCGGTTTTTTTCGGCCGTTCTCGTTTCTGGAATGGAGAAACCGTTTCTTACGAAACGATTCGTTTCCGACAACGGTTTTAGCAGAAACTCTTTTGCGTTTTTCTTAAAACGTGGTCTGTTGCTGACCGTTTCTCGCCGCGCGCTGGTGACTTGAAAGTTGGTGGGTGGTAAGTTTATGAATTAAATGCCGAATTAATTGACAGGATGGAAGCCAGCTCGATGGAGTATTATGGAAGCTTGCTCTCTGCCGCCCATCACCGGTCCTAAAAACTTTTGTGTCTCGACTCTCTGCTGTGAGTGTTTGTTCATGGAAGCAAGCAAATGCCAAAGATGTTGGAAGCACAGAGTAAGAGCGAAGGTCTTATAATGGTGGGGAGGGGAACTCAATTTTATCAGAGCATTGTTGTTTGACTACATTGTGAGAGTACATTCGCCATTACCCAGAGATATTTCAAACAACTCCATTCTTAATGACAAACTTTTAAGAATAAATATATGCAGTCCCAAAAGAACCAGTGCGAGGAGTAGGGTCGACTGACAATTGGTTTAAACGTATATTGAGGTAATTTCTTACTAGTCACTTTTCTTTGTTGCTTGTTATGACGTCTCCATATAGAAGCGTTAATATGAGTAGTTCTCTCTTTCGCTATGTGAGTGAACTGTGTTTCATTTTAATTTTGAAGAGAATAGAATCACTACAGATTCGTAATCCAATGGAGATGGAGAAGAGTAGCCACCCAAGCCGAGCGCTGGGCTTCAACCATCTCTCAGCTGAGTCAAATCAAAACCAATCCAGCTGCTTCTGCGTTGTTCTTCTACCCGTGAAATCCAGACATTTAAGGGGTGAATTCCTTTAAATATATTGCCCTTTTTACTCACTGCCCTCAATCTATTGTCCACTACGGCTTTGAAATCCTTTTTGTCTCAGTGGTTCCTCTGTGTTCTTCCAATCAGCTAAA
>LPNX010101664.1:83599-241675 GCA_001517045.1 Pseudotsuga menziesii | reverse complement strand
AAAGAATGAATTATTTTTACACTTCAACATTGAAGGGCTTAGTCTTTGAGAACCCTTCAAAGTGAAATGGGACCCTGCCCTTCAAATTTGATCCCTGCTCGTCCCATTACTCCACAAATGGGACACCTGTTGAGAGTTGTCAGTGTCCTTAAGTTCTATGACGATGCCACATCACTCAAGGGGAACACTACATTCCTCACCCAGTTAATCACATGTTGGGATCATCATAGGAATGTGTTTCGATTTGGTCCCAACCAGTGGTTCCAACCCTTTGAGGAGGACATATATTTTATCACAAGGCTCACTAGGAGTGGTGAGGAATTTCCTAAGCTTTTTGAGGTCCTAGCAAGAATTGTAACATTGACTTAACTAGTATATGTTTATAGATATGTTGATCCCAACATCGCCAGCCCTTCTTAGCTTTAGTTTAGTTGTGGGAATCTCTCCATTGTTGCTATTGGTATAGAGAATGTTAGGTGCATCTCTTTGCTGGTGATGACCATCACGCATATCACTAGTGATGGGAAACACATTAGCTTCCCTCTATTATATTATGTTGATTCTTTAGTGTAGGAACCTAGATGCATTAGGTGGTATGCTATTTTTTATGGCAGTTTTTTTATGCTCTCAGTCGATGCCATGCATCTATTGGTGTGAGGGAAAACTTCCCTTTTGATTCATAGTTGTTTTGTTAATTTTTTGAGAAATTTTCGTCCACCAGGCCATCTTTTTACTGACACCCTCCTAGGTTGATGACATATGTGCTTATGCGCATGTGGGGGAAGATGATTCCCAAAGGGAAAAACCTGACTTTCTAGTGAGGATCACTGTGGATGTGATCGAGATGCTAGGAAATGAGGACTGGCCTAGATTAGACATTTTTCCATATCCATATGTCGTCTTGGATTGGAGACGGTGTACCAACATATTATTCACTTAGGATGAACTGCCAAATGATAGAGGTAAATTTAGTGTTATATTTGAATTAATCCAATTGCATTTTATTTTTTTATCCTTATTGCAAATGAAATATATTTTAAATTGTTATATAAAATCCATGTTTAATGAAATTTTTTAATTATTATTGTGTACTATATATTTTATATGTGTTGGGACATTTGATGGCTATGTGTTTCCTCCTTCAGTTCAATATGAGGAGGATATTGATCTGGATGTAGGTCATCTTGAGGCACCCCATTTAACTAGACTTTTCCTTTAATGTAGCACAGATGAGAGGTACCGAAAGGATGTCATATATAGGATGGATATGTTGTTGGGATATTGTGGTGTTCGACCTATATACAGATGAGGTACATTATGAGGGACCCTCACCTCACAGAGTTGTGGAGGATTCTTCCTTGTGATATGAGGAGCTTAATGCAACACATTGTTGGTGCTTGCAATATTTTAAATGGTATCCTTTATGGTATTTCATCATCGGATGAGGGAAGAGATCCTCAACATACTAGTCCACTTCCTTTTCCATCAGTTGCTTCGACTGGTTGTGTAACCTACACATCCATTGTGCCTCCTCCCCGACCTCAAACTCCTCCTCCTCCACCTTTGACATCTCATCCACCTATTCCTCCACCATGTCCTCCTCCTCCACCTCCTTCATCATCTAGTCCTCTAATCCTACTTGAATTTTATCTTGATCCTACTTCATCATCTCCCCTACTCCTACATGACCTTCCTCCCAATCCTGATTCATCGTATCCTCTATTCCTACACGACCTTATTCCCACTCCTAATTCATCATCTCCTCTACTCCTGCTCGACCAACCCTTCGATCCTACTCATCGGCCCTACCATCCACCATTTCCTACTTCACTTGTTTCTATTTTAGAGATGCTTAGAGGGGGTCGTACACTTCACCTTGATGGACCTATCCCTCCTACTATTCAAGCTCTTTTTATTTATGGTATAGGTATTGATGTATTTGGCTCTATTGGTGGAGGTTTTGATGCCTCTGGCTCTGCTGGTCCGAGGTGATGATACTGCCTCTGGCTCTATTAGTGGAGGTGATGATGCATCTAGATCTAGTTGGATAGATATTGATGATGCCTCTACTGGAGGAGGTGGATCAGATCATATATCATAGAATTTATTGGACTCGAGATATATTATATTTGGCATATTGTATCATGATTTCGATATTATATATATATACTACATTTTTCATGTTTATGTTGATGTTTATTTATATGTTGATGGTGATGTGTTTTATGTTTGTTAGATGGTGAAAACATTCATGATGATGGCATGTTTATGTTTATGTGGTGAAACTGATGATCATGGAATTACATTTATGTTTACGTTTATTATTAGATATGTGTGTTAGACACTGTTTAAATATGTTAGATGTATATGTTTAGCCGAATATGTGACATAATGTGTAGGATGGTATGTTCATGCTTATTATGGTATGATGGTGTTTATTTTTATCTTTGTTAGATGTTAATAATGATAATAATGGTATGTTTATGTTTATGTGATGAAAATGATTATGATGAAAGATCTTTTTTTTGAAACTTATGGATATGTTTATGTTAGTATGATGATGTTATGCTTATGTTTATGATGGTACGATCATGATGTTTAGGTTTGTTAGGTTTTGAAAATGATGATAATCGTATGCTTATGTAAAATAGATTTGTACTATTCGAAAGCATCTGGGCCTTTAAATCACTAAGTATTAATTTAGTTGACAAAAACATCACAATTTGCATTGTAAATTATGATATAAAACAAGTTGTTGTATGACTTAACAAGTTTTCAAAGCATTAAACCTTTGTAAAGGAAGTTATTGGGTTTTTAATTTTGGTCAATATTTTAGCATCCTTTCGACCATATTTCAATTAAATAATTTGAACCTAAATCTTGTAGACAATTTGAAGTATGGTTTCATATATAGGTTGATATATTGGTTAGAAGGTTAATTTGAAAGTATGGTTAGTTGTTAGATCATCATAAATGTGAAAATATGGATTGAAGTAATGGCCATTGAAAATGTTGAAAATTAATGTTTCATTAATTAACTTCATATAGGTTGAATTTTTTATTTTACATAATATAATTGAATTAAAAATATCATTAAATTAAATATTTTCATAAATTTTGTATTGGTAATGGATGAAGCCGTGACAACTGTATGATTTATCATGATTTATCATTGTTGTATAATTTGTCATAATATCATGTTTGTAATTTATTTATAATTTTTCATAATATTATGTTTTTGTAATAATATTTTTTATTATTTGGTGTTCATATTATTTTTATATAATTTCTATGGATATTATAATTTGTTATTGTTTCCTTAATAATGTAGTAATATTTGTCATAATATTATACTTATATAATAATATATTTATCATGTTGCAACTTTATGTTGAGCATTACGAAATAATATATAACTAGCATAGATCCATCTAAAAGGGGATCTACCAAGCGTCGAGAGGGATCCAATCTTTCTAGGCCCAAAGTTGTTTTAGAGTGTGTTATCACTCCAGGAAGCTACTCTAGGTTGCAGCTCGAGGATGCCTGGTAACTTACAATGTTTTTGGGGTTTTCTAATATGGATCAAGTCAGGTGACCTATATGACCTTCCACTCTCAGGACATGCATGAAACTCAATCAGTTAAAAGGATTTTAGTTACCACTATTCAGAAGTTGACAATAAGGTGTAGGGATGGAGAACTCATCAGGCTGGCATATTCACACACAAAATAAATGCATATAAATTTCTAAATCATGATAAGGATGGTACTTATAATTCAAATCACATTAAAATTCCAATAGAATGACAACTATCAGTCATTAATTAACTTGAATTTAACCTGAATGCACATTCAAGCATAAGCACAATAAAGATAGAAATGGAAGCCGAACAAATGATAACAAAAGAGCTTATATTCAATTATGAGCAAAATGAGAAGCTGACAATAGTATAGATCTATAAATCCTCGAATTCGAACCCTTTTCATAAAATAAGTCTTAGGATTTATAGCCTTTACAAAATATACAGATCCTGAAAACTTGGATCCGTTTTTACAAAAATAAACAAAATAATAGTTTTTTACAAATTAGGTTAAAAAACCCTAATTAACTACTTGTCTAACTAACTAAAGAATTGGTTCACTGTATGAACCTTTAGATAACTGAGGTAACTGCTGGCAATTACTGCTACTGGCCCTCTGCTGGTTAAGTCATTTTTTTCTCTTGACAACTAGATGTTGGTGACCTTTTCTGTTGTTATGTCATAGTAAAAATGAAACAGACCTTTTCGTGATGCTTTCCTCCATGCCCTTCATCTTCAGACTATGTCCCTGAGCCACCTATATTCGCCCAAAATTGGTCATGTATGCCAAAATTTGATTTTAAGCCTATGTCTGCTTTTGATGGTTAAGAGGCCAGACTATCGGAACCGTTAGCTGCCAAAAGCGGTGCTTTCGATGTCTAATGAACTACCCCAGTGTCTGCCTAAACCACCGAAAGCCCTGTTTTCAAAATTTATTAGGGTTTTTCCAAACATGTTCTTTTATGGCTGTCTGTTCGGCTTTCTTCTTCAGCATGATCTATGCTAGGAGGGTTAACCGTAGCCTAGATGGTTTCTAGAGGCTAAAGGCTAACTACAGCCTTAGCTAGGGTTTCCAAGGTGGGGTGGCTGCTCAGGTTTTCCTTGGCCTCCTTTAGTTGCAGTCTTTGGAGCCTAATCATCCTGTACAATCTAGTATTGTCCTTTAGGTACCTTGTATTCAGCCTCTTTACGAAAATATATCTTTCTCTTTGCTCCATGTAAGACTTATGTAGCAGCTTGTTCTTGTTGGTTAATGCAACATTATTTTTCTTTATTTCCATTTCCAAAATCTCCATCTCATAAATTTGCGTTAGTAATTGATTTATCTTTTGAGTTTTGGGCTTGCTAGAGGAATCCTTCTCTATTGGTTCCTCTTGCTCCTTTGGTGTGGGGGATGGTAGTTCTTTAGCCACTGGTACAATTTGTAGATCTAGGTCTGCACCTTCCTCTTGCTCTTCTTCAGAATCAGAGTAGGGTAGATTTAAAATATTCTCATTGTGTGCTTCAACCTCCTGGCCTTTCTCACTGAAGTCCAAGTTCCTTTTTACCTTCTTGGCCTTTGAAGAGGAGGGACGTTGTTCTTCTACTGCTGTTGGGGATATGGCCCTCCTCCTTCTTCTCCCACTCCTTGGTGTGCTATACTTCTTGGCAGGATACTTCCCTTTCTCTTCTGGCTGAAGGCCTGTCTCAAATCCATTCCAAAACAGAAAATAAGGCCATGCCATGTTCCTTCTTTTCAACAACTCTTGGATCAACAGTTGGATAAGACCATGGTGAGATAGTCTGCCAACAATCTTGGTTGGCTGGGCTTTCACTTGGTGTGTCATCTTTCCCAAACTTCTATGTAAATAAAAGGGCAAATTGAGTGGGATTTTACCTGTGAAGTGGTTCATTATCTTGAAACGGTAGATCATGGCTCTGTTATATCTTCCTTCATATGTTAAGTAAACCACAATGGCCTTCAGTAGTTGTTGCCACCTCTCTTCCAAATAGGATGATGGCACACTCTTCTTCCACACCATTCCTCTATGTTCAGGATTTAGGTAAGACCTAAACTCTACATCTTTTGGTATGGTGGTCTTGAACCATTTTTCACCTATGCAAGGGAGTTCATTTACTTCAGTGATTAGGGTTTCATCTATGTGAAATTCCTCCTTTCCTATAACTGCCTTTGAACCATCAAATGAGAGGGAAAATTCCTCAGCTACCTGTTGATGGGTGCCCTGTATCTTCTCACAAAAATTGCAGCAGCCAACCTCTTGGAATAGTTTACAGACCTCTGGATGTGCTTCCAAATAGCTGATATCTCCTAGCTCCGACCTGAGAGCATGTCCTCCCTTCTTCATCTTGATGAGTGCCTCTCCTAGGTACCTGCAAAATAATTCTAAGTTATGTATACAGTGTGTTAGCAGGATTCTTCCCCAGAGATGGTTTTCCTGGTGGAGAGGAATGATAAGCTCGAAAGCGAAATGTGTTGGACCTTTTGGCACTGATTATGAGGGTTTTCACTGTCATGATGGATGCTAAGGTCGAAAGGTGATGGCAGTGATTGATTTTCTCGATTCCCTTTGCCAAGCAATCATATTGCACATCAGCCTGGGTACTCAATGAGCATTTTGCTGTTCTTTTGGACAGGTGGAAGAAAACTGAGGTTTTCCAATCCTATCAGTCCTTTGCCAGTTTTATAACGACCTCTTTAACTTATTTCAACACATGGCTATGCAGGCTCAAGTCATTTCAGTGGTTTGTCACGCCCTACACTGATTGTTCATCTTGCTGACAGGGTGTGATTTGACTGTTTTCTAATTGTTTTCCTCTTTTTTCTTTTCAATGGTTAATAATCTTCCTGAAATTTTCTGCAAACCACCGAAAATATAGCTTTTGATGGCTAATAATATGATATCCCTTTCACCTAAGCCACTGAAACTTGTTATCCCAGCTTCGAGGTGAAATCCTGCTTTCGACAGATAGTGACCTTGCTGAAAAACCCATTTAACTGCTGAAAACCCATCCTTCTGATGACTAATGAGTTGTCTAGAGTCTCTCCTAAGCCACCGAAACTATTTTTTCCCGATGCTTATCTTTCTTCTTTTAGCGGTTAAAATCTGCGTTGAATTGTTTGATAAGTTGCCAAAAGAATCACTTTTCAGTGGCTAATGAGTTGTTCTGAGTCTTGCCTAGGCCACCGAAAGTACCTTTACCAATGTCACTTGCTGCCTCCTTTCGGTGGTTAAAATCCTTCTTGGTCTTCTCCCTAAGCTGTCGAAAGCAACACTTTTCGGTGGCTAATGAGTCCTTTGAAGTCTCGCCTAAGCCACCGAAAGTGTTAATTTAATTCTACTTGCTTAGGCCGCTTTTAGTGGTTTACGTTTATCCCGCATTCAACCGTTTAACTACCGAAACATAGCTTTTCAGTGGCTAATGAGCTATTAAAAGCTTCGCCTAAGCCACCGAAAGCTATAACTTCCAAATTTTTCAACCACATCAGAAACAGAGATCTTCAATTTGTTAGGCACATTTAGATATTTCATTACATAAGTCAAATCCTTCATACTGTCAAAATAAATTTATTTTGGGAGATAACATCTGGCTCCTACTTGGGGATGGGAACCTCCCAGTGAGGTCCCAAGAATCCCAAACTAAAATTCCTTTCCCTGAAAATAACTTAAAAACTTAACACTATCATTTATTGTTCCATTGGGCATGGAGTTTATTCTGTAAGAAAAAACAACATACTGACTACTATTTTACAATGACAAGGCCTTAGAGCCTCAAATAAAGTAAAGTTTGAGAAACCGCCCATTCACTAGACCATCAAACACCTCTTCCCCTTCCAGATTCTGCAATTTGAAGGTGTTATTCTTATGTACCTGAGCTATCAAAAAAGGGCCAATCCATAAAAAATCAAACTTTCCATGTTTTCCCTTGTCCTGTCTGACAGCATCCCACTTTAGGACCTAATATCCAACCGTGAAAGTTGTCTACTTTTTCCCTTTTTTCAAACATTCCCTTCATCCTTTGTTGATGGGCTTCTGATTTTCCTATCACTTGCTCTCTGATTTGCTGCAACTCCACCAATTCCATCATCCTCCTCACCATATCATGTGGTTCATATTCCTCTTCCTGAAAGAATTTTGCCACTGGAAGAATGATCTGAAAAGGAAAAATGGCCTCAGTACCATAAACTAACTTGAATGGAGAATCCCCTATAGATATTTTTTTTGTTACCCTATCATCCCATAAAGCAAACTTAAGCTTCTAATTCCATCTTTTCTGATTTGTCTCCAGTAGTTTCCTAATGATCCTGACTAGGATTTTGTTGTATGACTCAGCCAGGCCATTGCCTTAAGGATAATAGGATGTGGAATGCACCAGTTGAATGCCCATTGACTCACACATTTTAACTAATGCCCCAACCTTGAAAGCAGGTGCATTATCAGTTACTAACCTTATTGGGCAGCCAAACCTGCTAAAGATATTCTCAAATAAAAATCTCATGATGACCTAATGAGTGGCATTCCTGGTGGGTACTACCTCTATCCATTTGGTAAAGTAGTATGTGGCTACTAGGATCCATTTATGCTTCCCACTAGAAGATGGATTTATTTCACCTATGCAATCCATACCCCATTGTTGGAAAGGCCCATTCACCACAATAGGCCTAAGGGGAAAGGATTTGAGCTGGTGTTTCCCTATAAATATTTGGCACTGGTCACAGGCCCTTACAAAAGTACATACATCAGCAAAAAGGACTGGCCAATAGTATCCTGCTCTTAGGATCTTGTGGCCTATGGTTTTCCAATAATGGTGGCCCCCACATGTGTTGGAATGAAAGTGATGCTCTTCTTCTTCTTTATCTATACATCTCAACAAAATTCCAACCTGATCTTTACAGTACAGCATCTTGTCAATTATGCAAAACTTAACATATTTTAACTTAAGAGCTCATGCTTGATTAGGAGTGAGATCAGGAGGAGCTTCTAATTTTTGAAAAAATTGAATAATACCTGAGTACCACTCACAGGAGGACAGGTTTTCAGCTACTGGTGGAATGTCATTCTGATCTTGATCTACTTCTGCTGCTACCACAATCTGCACTTTTGCTGATTTGACACCGGTGAAGTTTATCCCCATTAGTTCACAGTTTTCTTTAACCATGTGTTTGGCTAGACCTAGTCCTTTTACTAGCTTAGTGGGTTTCACCTCTATATCAAACTCAATGAGCTTGGAAATCCACTAAGCTCTCTTCCCATCAATGTCAGGCTGAGTCAAAACATCCTTCACAGCAGCTGAAGGGACATATGCAAGGAATTTTGCATGGAGAATGTAAATTCTGAAAGTATTCAAATATTTTATGAGAGCATAAGCCTGTTTCTCAATTGGATCATACTTCAGCTCAGCATCTCTCAAGGTTTTGTTGAAGAATGCAATTGGATGATCAAGACCCTCATTATCTTTTTGTAATAGCACACTTTCCACTGTGTCATAAGATGCAAAATAAAAGATGTAAAAATTCTTGGTGTAGTTAGGACTAATCAGGGTTGGGGCCTCCATGATAGCCTTCTTGATGTCTTGGAAAGAGCTTCTTTCCTGGTCAGTCCATTTTATTTCTGCATCCTTTTTCAGCATGACTATTATGTGCTTCACCAGCTCGAAGAAATTAGGGATGAACCTCTTGACAAAGTTTATCTTACCTAAAAAGGACTGAATGTCCCTTTTTGATCTCAGTATGGATAGCTTTTGGATTGCTTCCACCCTTACTGGATCAATCTTTACACCTTCACCTGAGACTATGTGAACTAGGAGTTTCCCTTCACTGAGTGCAAACTGGGACTTCTTAGGATTGATTGATATCCCATACCTTTTTCACTTTAGAAACACCTTCCTCAAATGCTGCAAATGGTCATGATGGTTGTGAGAGTAAACAATTAGGTCATCCAAGTATATGAGCACAAATTTATCTTTCAACCCTACAAAAGCTAGGTAAATGGCTCTTTGAAAAGTATCCCCAACATTCATTAGCCCAAATGGCATTTTAGCATACATGAAAGTGCCCTAGGGGGTGGTAAAGGCAGTCTTCTCTTGGTCATCAGGGTGAACAACAACTTGGTTATATCCAGAGAAGCCATCCAGGAATGACATGACACTAGCCCCTGAGACTTTCTACAACATATGTTCCATATTGGGTAGTGGATAGTTGTCTTTCTTGGAACATTTGTTCAGGTTTCTAAAATCCACAGACAACCTAATTTCCCCATTCTTCTTTCTTACCACCACTAGGTTTGCAATCCACTTGGAATACCTGAGGGGAATTATGATCT
The DNA here is from genome assembly GCA_001517045.1 of Pseudotsuga menziesii. Classification (NCBI taxonomy): domain Eukaryota; kingdom Viridiplantae; phylum Streptophyta; class Pinopsida; order Pinales; family Pinaceae; genus Pseudotsuga; species Pseudotsuga menziesii. The sequence goes on along the minus strand of LPNX010101664.1, from coordinate 231,775 downwards.
TGGCTTTGAGGAGCTTATGGATTTCTTTTTCAATTACTGGTAATAGGAGAGGACTGATGGATCTCAGCTTTTGCTTGAAAGGGATGGTGTCCTTCTCGAAAGAAATCTTGTGATGGATGATATTGGTGTCATAGGTTTTCAGGTCACTATACTCCCAGACAAAGACATCAGCAAACTCTTTTATTAGGCTGCAAAATTTTGACCTCTGATTAGCAGTCAACTCAGTGGACAGATTTATTAGTTTTGGATGGCTTTAGCTACCTATGTTTTTCTCTTGAACAGCAGGGTCTTGCTCCCTTTTGGTAGGGTTGAAAGGGATGTCATTATTATCAAACAACTCTTCTAGAGGTACTAGACCCCAAGGTATATAGTTGTTGGGTAATTGGACAACGTTCTGATCAACCACTTTATCTTTCAACTTGAACTGTCTGGATTCCTCCATGTTTAGGTTTTCCTAATCTATATGTATATCAGAGAATTCATCTACTAGCTGAAGGAATTTACTAAGCTCATCATCATTCTCAAACACCTTTCAAAATTTAACATTATCTAGCAGGGAAGGTCTGTATTTAACCTGAACATCATAGATGAGCTCAGGAGGTAAAGGAGGAACAAACAGACTTGCAGAGACAGCCAGGGAATTAACCAGGTGATTTAAAGCCCCAGGTATATATGACAGTTCAAAAAACATAAAGGAGTCTCTGAGGTTCCATACGTTGTCCCTCTAGGCCTTTAGTCTGACATTTTTTGTTTGAAAAGTATTGTTGACCTGTTGTATGATTAGGTCTGCATCTCCAAAAATCCTTATGCACATGATCCCCATCTCCTTGGCATCTTTAACTCCTAGCAGCAAGGCTTCATATTCTGCTATATTGTTAGTGGTTTTAAAATCAAGCTTATAAGACAGATGAATGTTTTCCTTGGATGGGGAGATCAATACTACACCTGCACCTGCTGAGCTTTGAGTGCTAGCTCCATCAAAATACATGTTCCAGACTGTTGTGGTCACCTCTTCGGGCTATCGATAGGTGGGCTTAGTGAGCTTGACTAATGTTTGCTGAGAATCATCTATTTGTAGAATGCATGACCCAAAACCAGTGTCCACTGCATAGATGGGGTTATTCACTGAATTTTTCTCATTGCTTATGATGTAGGCCAGCTGATTTTCCTTGTAAAGCCTCTTTGTCTCCCCTCCAAACATTAGGATGGTGGCATATGTAAGATCCATATAAAGGGTGCCACATCCTATCCTTTTTCTCCATGATCGAGACAGCAAGAGACCAAATTTTGGAGGGATATCAGCCACTACAACGTCCATCATGATGATTTTGAAGGTAGCTGAGTTAGGTTTACAAGAACGTCTTTGATGAGGCCCAAACACTTGACCTTTCTGGAGTCAAAGCAGAATAATTCATGGTAGGGATTTGTGATGCTGAGACCAAGCTCATCCATCACAGCCTTTGGCATTAGGTTATGAGAAGCTCCTAAATCCAGCAGACATTTATGAAGGAATTTATCATGGATATTCAAGGATATATAGAAAGGTGGGCATGAGTCCTTTAGGTCTTTGATCATGGGGCCTAGGGTTACAACATGTTTGTCATATTGTAGATTTACAAAGTCAGTATCAATATGCACCTTTGTCTAAAGAGAATTCAGAATGGAAGACTTGAATGCATCATTTTTCATTAGCTCAATTAATGGGAAAGGGATCTTCAATTTCTGAATCTCTGACTCAAGGTTGAAAGAATAATGCAGCCTATCAGGAAACCTTACCTCATGTACTAGGGCTCTGAGTTGGACATGGTCATGGCTTGATGAAGGTGTTGGTTTTTGCAATGGTTTTGGAATGACAACCATTTTCTTTTGTAAAACAAGAGCCTTTTGGGCTGGTGCAGCAGGCTGTTTAACAGGTACAAAATTCTTTTTAAGAGGAGAAACCAGCCTGGACCTCAAATTGTACCCTCCCTAACCATCAGCTTGATATACAACTCCTTCACTGATCTGCTCATCAACTAGGGCTTCCTCATATTCTACCTGTGTCAAAAAAGAATAGTCTACCTCATCCTCCATGCAGTGGATGTTGTCTTCAGCTTCTCCTTCTTCTTCAATGAATTCTAGCTCTTCTTCTAATACAACATTCTGAAATGGGGCTCTTATTCTCTAATATTCCCCTTGATTCCTTTCCCTTCTGAGAATATGAACTGGGGGGTTCCCTCTTCTATAAGGGACAAAATTAGGGTTTCGAGGGGCAAAATCACTTGGCCCTTTACCCCTCACATGTATCTTTCCTTGGTCCTTCAGCTTAGACATTTTAGCAATCAGGTTATCTAATAGTTTGGTCATTTTGTCAATATTTTTCTCTGATGAAGAAGCCTCAATAGAGTCTGATAGCTGCTTCTTCCTGTCTATCTTTCCTTTGACCTTCTGAGATGCCACAATGTTTGATTCTACCTCTAGGGAAACATCCTGCATGAGTGATAAGGAGGCATACCTCCTTTCTCTGAGAATTAGGCAGAAATCAGAGTCAAAGGAATTTGCATAATTTATCCTAGCTGTGGTATCAGTGGGCTTGATTTAAGTGGGGATCTTGCTGTATGTATTGTTGAACCTCTTGGTGAAGTTGGAGACAAACTCCCCATTTTCTCTTTTCAAGTTGTTGAACTCTGTAATATAATAGAGGTGGTCTCTCCTTTCTCCCCAATGCTTTAGAAAGATGTCATCTAGGGCTTCAATTTCTGCCATTGACCCAGTAGGTAGCTCTTTAAACCATTTCCTAGCCTGACCATCTAGGCTTTGCACAAAAACCCTAGTCCATACATCTTCTTTTTCTATGTTAATGTTCTCAGAATAGCTGTAAAATGCCTCTAGATGTTCTTCAGTTGTGAAATCTCCTTCTCCTGTGAACTTAGGCATGTACTTGAGGTAATCTCTAGTGGGCATGGCCGAGATGGGATTTGGAAAATTCAGGGGGGAATACCTAGCTACTAGGAACCTTTCCATTTTGGTCAATTGAGGGGCAGCCATATTGGAAATGGGTATGGGAAGGGTGGAGGAAGGAAATATTGATATAGCTAGTAACTGAGAAGGTGGTGGTGGTAAACGTATCCCAATGGAGTCACCAGGGATTGGATCTTCACAAGCAGCAGTGCTTGAAGATGCCCAAACCCTAGAATTTTCTGATTTATTTATAAATTCCTGAGAATTAAGTGTTTCGGCAGAAAAATAATAGCAGAAATATTTCTTGAAATACCTGATGTAGCTTCCTTTGCATCACTGTTGGTCTACCTTAGTGAAGCCCAATATCTTCTCAGAATCTCTTCTGGATCTAAAACAGGTGTTGTTGGTGGCCCCTGAGGAGTTTCTCTGGTACTTGGTCTTCTTGAAGCCACCTTATTTCAATGGATTCACTAGATAGATGATTTACAACCAAAATAATGCCTGCGCTTTGTCTATCATCAAAGCAAGGGTCTATGTCGTCTCCCAGGGAAGCTGAGCTTTAGTCTTCTCTCCTCGGCAATGGTGCCAATTTGTTATCACTCCAGGAAACTCCTCTAGGTTGCAGCTCGAGGATGCCTAGTAACTAACAATGTTTTTGGGGTTTTCTAATATGGATCAAGTCAGGTGACCTATATGACCTTCCACTCTCAATACATGCATGAAACTCAATCAGTTAAAATGCTTTTAGTTACCACTGTTCATAAGTTGACAATAAGGTGCAGGGATGGAGAACTCATCAGGCTGGAATATTCACACACAAAATAGATGCATATAAATAAATAAATCATGATAAGGATGGTACTTATAATTCAAATCACATTAAAATTCCAATAGGATGACAGCTATCAATCATTAATTAACTTGAATTTAACCTAAATACACATTCAATCATAAGCACAATAAAGACAGAAATGGAAGCTGAAAAAATGATAACAAAAGAGCTTATATTCAATTATGAGCAAAATGAGAAGCTGACAATAGTGTAGGTATATAAATCCCCGAAGTCGAACCCTTTTCATAAAATAATTCTTAGGCTTTATAGCCTTTACAAAATATACAGATCCTGAAAACTTGGATCTATTTTTACAAAAATAAACAAAATAATAGTTTTTTACAAATTAGGTTAAAAAACCCTAATTAACTACTTGTCTAACTAACTGAAGAATTAGTTCACTATATGAACCTTCAGATAACTGAGGTAACTGCTGGCAATTACTACTACTATCCCTCTGTTGGTTAAGTCATTGTTTTCTCTTAACAGCTAGGTGTTGGTGACCTTTTTTGTTGTTATGTCATAGTAAAACTGAAATAGACCTTTTCCTGATGCTTTCCTCTGCGCCCTTCGTCTTTAGACTATGTCCTTGAGCCACCTATATTCGCCCAAAACCAGTCCTATATGCCAAAATTTGATTTTAAGCCTCTGTATGCTTTTAGTGGTTAAGAGGCCAGACTATCGGAACCATTAGTTGCCGAAAGCGGCGCTTTCAATGGCTAATGAACTGCCCCAGCGTCTGCCTAAACCACTGAAGGCCCTGTTTTCAAAATTTATTAGGTTTTTTCCAAAAATGTTCTTTTATGGATGTTTGCTCAGCTTTCTTCTTCAGCATGCTCTGTGCTAGGAGGGTTAATAGCAGCTTGGCTAGTTTCTGGAGGATGAAGGCTAACTGTAGCCTCAAATAGGATTTCCAAGGTGGGGTGGCTTCTAGGGTTTTCCTTGGCCTCCTTCAGTTGTTGTCTTTGGAGCCTAATCATCCTGTACAATCTAGTATTGTCCTTTAGGTACCTTGTTTTCAGCCTCTCTAAGAAAATATATCTTTCTCTCTACTCCAAGTCAGACTTGCGTAGTAGCTTGTTCCTGCTGGTTAATGCATCATTATTTTTCTTTATTTCCTGTTCCAAAATATCCATCTCATAAATTTGCCTCAATAATTGATTTATCTTTTGAGTTTTGGGCTTGCTGGAGGAAGCCTTCTCTGATGGTTTCTCTTGCTCCTTTGGTGTGGGGGATGGTAGTTCTTCAGCCACTGGTACAATTTGCAGAGCTAGGTCTGCACCTTCCTCTTTCTCCTCTTCAGAATTTGAGTAGGGTAGATTTAAAATATTCTCATTGTGTGCTTCAACCCCCTGGACTTTCTCATTGAAGTACAAGTTCCTTTTTACCTTCTTGGCCTTGGAAGAGGAGGGAGGCTGTTCTGCTACTGCTACTAGGGATATGGCCCTCCTCCTTCTTCTCCCACTCCTTGGTGTGCTGGACTTCTTGGCAGGAGACTTCCCTTTCTCTTCTGGCTGAAGGTCTGTCTCAAATCCATTCCAAAATAGAAAATAAGGCCATGCCATATTCCTTCTTTTCAGCAACTCTTGGATCAACAGTTGGATAATACCATGGTGAGATAGTCTACCAGCAATATTTGTTGGCTAGGCTTTCACTTGGTGTGCCATCTTTCCCAAACTTCTATGTAAATAAAATGGAAAATTGAGTGGGATTTTACCTATGAAGTGGTTCATTATCTTGAAATGGTATATCATGGCTTTGTTATATCTTCCTTCACATGTTAAGTAAACCACAATGGCCTTCAGTAGTTGTTACCACCTCTTTTCCAACCAAGATGATGGCACACTCTTCTTCCACACCATTCCTCTATGTTCAGGCTTTAGGTAAGACCTGAAATCTACATCTTTTGGTATGGTGGTCTTGAACCATTTTTCTCCTATGCAAGGGAGTTTAGTTACTTCAGTGATTAGGGTTTCATCTATGTGAAATTCCTCCTTGCCTATAACTACCTTTGAACCATCAACTGAGAGATAAAATGCCTTAGCTACCTACTGATGGGACCGTTGTATCTTCTCACAAAACTTGTAGCATCCAACCTCTTGGAAGAGTTTATAGACATCTAGATTGGCTTCCAAATAGTTGATATCTCCTAGCCCCTGCCTGAGAGTAGGTCCTCCTTTCTTCATATTGATGAGTGCCTCTCCTGGGTACCTGCAAAATAATTATAAGTTCTGTATACAGTGTGTTAGCAGGATGCTTCCTCAGAGATGGTTTTCCTGGTGGAGAGGAATGATAAGCTCGAAAGTGAAATGTGCTGGACCTTTTGGCACTGATTATGAGGGTTTTTGATGTCATGATGGATGCTGAGGTCGAAAGGTGATGGTAGTGATGATTTTCTTGATTCCCTTTGCTAAGCAATCATATTGCACATCAGCCTGGGTACTCGATGAGCTTTCTACTATTCTTTTTGATAGGTGGAAGAAAATTGAGGGTTTCCAATCCTATCATTCCTTTGCCAGTTTTATAACGACCTCTTTAACTTATTTCAACACACGATTATGCAGGCTCAAGTCATTTCAGTGGTTTGTCATGCCCTACACTGATTGTTCATCTTGCTGACGAGGTGTGATTTAACTATTTTCTAACCTTTTTCCTCTTTTGTCTTTTCGGTGGTTAATAATCCTCCTGAATTTGTCTACAAACCACCGAAAAGATAGCTTTCGGTGGCTAATAATATGATATACCTTTTTCCTAAGACACCGAAACGTGTTATCCCAGCTTCGTAGTGAAATACAACTTTCGACGGATAGTGGCCTTGCCGAAAAACCTGTTTAACTGCCGAAAACCCGTCCTTTCGCTGACTAATGAGTTGTCCAGAGTCTCACCTAAGCCACCGAAACTGTTTTTTCCCGACGCTTATCTTTCTGCTTTCGGCGGTTAAAATTTGTGTTGAATTGTTTGATAAGCTACTGAAAGCATCACCTTTTAGTGGCTAATGAGCTATTTCAAGTCTCACCTAAGCCACCGAAAGTACCTTTACCAATGTTGCTTGTTGCCTGCTTTCGGCGGTTAAAATCCTTCTTGGTCTTCTCCCTAAGCTACCGAAAGCAACACTTTTTGGTGGCTAATGAGTCATTTGAAGTCTCGCCTAAGCCACCGAAAGTGTTAATTTAATTCCACTTGCTTGGGCCGCTTTTGGTGGTTTACCTTTATACCGTGTTCAACCATTTAGCTGCCGAAACATAGCTTTTCGGTGGCTAATGAGATATTAAAAGCCTCACCTAAGCCACTGAAATCTATAACTTCCAAATTTTTCAACCACATCAAAAACAAAGACCTTCAATTTGTTAGGCATCCTTAGATCTTTCATTACATAAGTCAAATTTTTCATATTGTCAAAATACATTTATTTTGGGAGATAACAGAGTGGAAATGTTGAGAAAAGTGTGTAATGCAATGTTTATGGGTTTAATTTATCTTATTTTTGTAGTTTTATATATATGCAGTTCTAAATAATTTAAATTTAATTTGAGCCGACATGTTATTTTTAATTATATTTTATTATTTTTTTAAAGGACATGTGTCAAGTCTAGGATGAGCACGGAAGGAGTTACACGTCTCTCTCTTACTAGGTTGTAGAATGCGTCTCTTTGGCTCAAATGATTTTTAATAAGGAAATTAACTCTTGATTGTATAATGTTGTGTATAACTTAATTATTCAAATGGTAAACATAAATTAATCATGTTTTAAAAGATACCAAATATCATAACAAAAATTCAAGTATTACCATGTAATATTATTATAATATATGAATATGAACATCATAAAAAATATAAATATGATCAATATGACCTATCAATGTATTATTTAACATTTTTATTCTTTTTACAATAACTCACATTACAATGACAAATATCAAAGCTCTAATAGGAAGAAAGACAAATAAGTAATTAAAAGAACGACATTTTCTCTCAATTGTAAACCCAAAAGTTGCATTCTCCAAACTTATTATTATTAATCACTATCTTCATTATATAATATAACATAGCCCACATTCAAGAAACACATTTTTTACCCTCTAAAAATGAGGTTTAATGATAGATAATGTTCAAACAATTGCAATTATTTCCAATATTGACAGTTATGTACTTTCCATTAAATGTGGTTGGAGGAAATGACAACAGGGAGTTGAATCACGTTCCCAAGACCCATGCTAACCAAGGTTAAATGATGGAAAAAACCATAAACAATGAAACTTGAAATACATATAGATATGAATATGCATATTCCCAATATAGGATTTAAAAAATATATTGTTTGTTACTTTTTAATTTATTATATCATATAAGTTTTAAAGGATATACATATTTTATTAATCTTGCCATTATTTTTTTTCTGCCTTAACAACATATATGTGTCCAAGCATCTAAAAGATAAAATATAATTATCTAAGTATAATATAATCATTAAATTGACCATGTGATTGAAAGGAGAGTAGATGAAATTACAACAAACATTAAATATAATTAACATCGATGATAATTCGCACTCTAATTCGTTGATTATGATCCAATTGTAACAGTACAATAAATTAAATGATAAAACCCACACTGCAATTATGAACTAAATGGAAAGCTACAAATATTGTCTCTAACTATGGAGAATGACATACAATCATTCCATACAATCACAAATTACTTGATAGACTTCATGAAACATATTTCACATCATATTGGTTGTTGACCAACTCAAATTGTTTAAACACTGTATCCAGTATTCAACTTTCCATTTCCACCATCATAACATGAAAAATAAACAATATAATTAGACAATCAGAGATAACAATAACAAAATGATATTTCAGTCTGTAAATGATGAAATAAAACATGTACATATCACTCTTTGTTGTCATCACCCTCGTTATCTTCCTCAGTTGGAATGATAGCACTGTTGTTCTCAAAAACATGTTTAGATCTAAGGTCGTGTCTTAATTTGAACCACCAAACTTTATCCAACACATCCAAGTAAAATAACACCTGGTTGTAGTGGTTTGGGAAAACATAAGGCTCCTTACTTTCATTCCACATATTTCTGCAATTGATACATATCAACCCACTATCACGATCTTCCTTTACATTATTCATGTCAAATGTGTCCCACCACCCACACCTAAAAATAACACATTGGAAATATGTGAAGTCCACTTGAATGATATCTTGTATCTTTTCAACATAACACAACATCCCTCCTATTAGGTTTCGATCGTGGTGTCTATCACGACTAGATTGGTCAAATTCGACCTCCATTCCATAGTATTTTGTAACATGTTCATCATCAACATCCTCAGTGCAAAAATTATGTCCATAAGCCCACATAGATAGGATCGAATGCACCTGTAAGAAAATTTAACAAATGATGGTGTCATATGTCTAATAACCCAATCATTAATATATAAAACACATAGATGTTATAATTCAAAGTTGCATTATAAAGTTAGAAATGTACAAAAATATTTTATTACTGAGTTGTTGCACATGATTGCAATGTTTAGCACATCCTCCCCTTCGGGAGGGTAACAACTGGATGCACCATATTTCTATCTGACTTGGTCTGCAACCCAAATGTTGGAACATATCATTGGCATATTTTATTTTAAACGATCTAGAAAAGTCATGCTTCTATCGTGCAATAGCCTGAATGATTTTATGTCGATGTCTCATTTCCTCCTCTTCTCTTCATACAATGTGTCCCATGGTCGTTTTTCCTCCTCCTTGTAAAGAATGAATTTACTGGTTGCATCAATTTATGAATTCATTGTTGTATTCATGGAAAAAGAACCATATTCAGTACCTATGGGATCAAATATATATTTTGAAGTTTGTTGTGAATAGGTACTATGTGGAAATTTGAAGATCAAAAGATAAGCTACTTACTCTTTAACATGTGCATTTTTCCATTCATTTCTAGTACCTCCACTTCTCTTTTTTCCTCATCATGTTCATCATCCCAAATGACTGTGCTTGGTGTGTGGTCGATTTGCTTGATGTACTCACTAGCATAATAGAATGAATCATACACTATGTACCCCTCTGCGATAGGCCTCTTGGGTTTTTCCCTTTGTCAAACAAATCCCTTCATTTTTTAATGAACCTCTCCAAGAAAAACATAGAACGACATGAGACCACCCCGACTAATTCAACCCCATTGACTAGGTGAATTATAAGATGAACCTGCAAGTCCATGAAACTCGACAACAATTCCTTCTCAAACATATAAAAAATATCAACTATTTCTTGACGCCACCGTGGAATGCTAGTGATGTAAATATCCTTTGATGTGATCCACCGTACAAATAAATATAGTTTAGATATGGACCGACGCAAGTCATTGGGAAATTCATGGTTCACACACCCACACACAAACAATAGATAATAACACCACAAAGTAAACACAAAAAGTTGATTGCATTTTAACTTGTGTGGTAGAAAATATAAATAAAATAAAAACAATTTTTTAACATTATACATACCTTAGAAGGTTGATATGGTCAGGTGATTTCAAAACCGACAACTTTTTGTCTGGAGTGAAGTAGCACCGTAGAGTAGATGTGTTGGCCCTAGGAAAAGAGAGGCAGAATTCGGCCAGAATTATGCTCAGGAATACGAATATTATGGTCACATGATAGAGGAATCCGTGACAGAAGAGAAGTAGTCGTGGGAGAAGAGTCCGCGAAGGAATAGAAGCTACGAAGAGATAAACCGCGACAAAGAGAGTAGTCGTGGTGGAAGAGAGAAGCCACAATGGAAGGAACTATGACAAAAGAATAAGTACAACAATTGAAAAGGAAAGCTTGATTGATCATGGGTAAGAAGTCACTTAGAATAACGCATGCTTTGGTAATAAAGAATCTTTGTATATTTGGGCCGATAGTGCCTACTAGCAGTGTAACTAAATGTACAAAAATAGGAATGACATCATATTTTCTAACATAATAGAGTTGATTGATTATGACATGTAAGAGATTATAAAAGAGAGAACCCAAACTATGTGCGGGTTTGTCTCTGTCTGATCCTGTCGTAGAACTTTTGTAGAGTTGAAGAATTGTAGAGAATAAAGTTAATCCAGGATATGTGTGGATCGATAGTAGGGTGAAGGAGAGGAAAACTTCAGCGACCTAAGACTAGAGAGCATGAGAGGAGAGAAGTCTTTATAGATTGTAGAGAAGATCTAGAACAAAGTCTGCAAGCCAAGTGCGTAGACAAAAGGTACTATATATTTATCATGCCAGATGAAGAGCACCTTTGTGGTTTTTCCCAAATGGGTTTCCACATTAAATGTGGTTTCTATGTGTATTTGATGAATATGTTTATGCTGAATGAATGTATGATGTGAATAAGTAGATATTAATAGAGTGAATAAGCATTTGTTTATGAATAAGAGTTTGTATGCATGTGTCACACTGTTGGTAGACATAATTTGTATTAAGACTTTATATTAACTGTTGTATTATCTGTCGACGGATAAGTAAATTAATATCTTGAATGAACACATTAAGAATAGGAAATAAAACCCCTGAATTTGGTTGAGTGAGTTGGTAAGTTGTTGTGAGAGAATAAATCCACACCCAGCTACAGAAACCTAGTTTTGGCAGTTACCCGTTGAGATATCTTAGGTGATACTGCATCTGTGTCATACGTGCTGTCGACCAAGCCCTGCTCTGTTAGGACAGTATATTGTGATTTATTGACGGACAAACAAGGGTCTAAACCTAGGTCAATGGGAGAAACACCAACAAATCATTGTGCTATCGAGACTGTGTATCATTTTGGTGAGGGATATGTTTTGGAACTCGAAGAAGCCAAAAATTCAAGAGTGGGTGGATTTTAAAGCATTAGAGTTTGCACGGGAAGAAAGTGAAGGATCACAGTTGAATCCAGCAAAGTGGTTGGAGAGGTACATTTATAAGGAAATTCATGATATATTCTTTTACGAGTTTCCAATTTTGTTTTACATGTGGTTGTCGAAGCTATCAACCCAACGAAACAATTTCCAACAAGGAGAACTGACAGAGTGGATTCCTCAGCTGATTTAGTGTTTGAAGTGTATTAGAAAACCTATATCTAGGGTTGTCGATTTATGGATAGAAAATATTTTAGAAGGATACATCACTAAATTTTTTGTCAACACAATAACATCATATAGTTAGGTGGAAATAAAATCCTTCCAAGGACCAAGAGGATGATACTTGACATCTTTAAGAATTTGGATAAAGATTCTTGTATGTGAGAAAGGGATCCTGAGAATGGAGTCCGATGAGTAAATATTTATGTATGTAGGCTTGGGATATGTCGCAAACAAAGTGTAATAAAAGTGTAATATGTCCAGCTGAGTCTTCATATCATGATTGACTTCTCTAGTTTCTTCAAGATCTTCAGCAGGCTCTTCTAGTTCTTTCTTTTGACTGATCAATTCATTCTTTAGTTGTTCAACTTCAGCATCCTTATCTTTTATTTGATCCTGCAACTCTTTGTCCTTGTTTTTTAGCTTCACAAGAAACACTTTCATTGTCATGGTCTTCTGTTGATATTCATTCAAGGAGTCCAAGATTTTATTTTTGAACTTCGTGAAGTCACTATGGTTTAAATTTACTATGTTCAGAAACTAATTGGCTTAGATCATTATTCAGCAACGTGAGATGTATCTCATGTGCATCCTTTGATATCCCTTCATCGTCATCTGCAAGAACCTTCTCAATTTCATCACACAAGATATCATTAGAATCACGAGAGTCCATACCTTTACTGGAGTCCTCTTCTTGGTTGTCTTCTTCTTGATTGATCTCTTCTGGGGGCTTGTCTTCTGATTCTTGATCTGTCTTCTTGGATTCTGGTCTTTCCTTCTGATACTCGCTTTCCAAATTGAACCATAAGTCTTTGGCTGAAGTGTAATCCCATACACTTTCTTTCACTGAGATGGGAAGTCCATCCATGAGGAACTTCAAGGCTATGGTGTTGTCATTCTTTTCTTCCTTCTATGCAGCTAATTTTTCCTTCTTGTTTGATGGAGCAGGTGGATTGATAACAATCTCCCAAACACCAAACTTCTTTAGATAATCCTTTATTTTTCTCCTCCAACTGAAATAATATGTCATATCAAGTATAGGCACGTCATTGCTTGATGACTCTTTATTTTCCTCCATTGTGTCTAAGGATCTCCTTCAAGCTTGCTAGGCTTATGACGAAGGCTGACTCTAATACCAATTGTTGGATACAATGGCCACAGTGAGAGGGGGGTGAATCAGTGTGAGAGAAAATTATAAACTTGTTACCTTCTTTTATTCAATCAAATTATATCAAGAATTAATCACATAATCATATGCATCTGCTAAGTCAACCATAAGTCATAAGCATAAACATCACATCAAAGAGACATAGGAATGTTTGTAAGTTGATATTTATTTATTGTACATGGAAGAAAACAATCTTCTTGATTACAATCAGCACCAGCTGATAATAAAAGCACCAACTCTGTAACAGGAACCATCCTGATTTTCTTAGCTCCAACTAAGAAGGGTTTGAGGAGTCCAATCCTTAAGTGCAATATTATTCTTGCCAAACAAAGAAACACTTCTACCAATAAATCAAATTTTACTCATTGCCTTTGCTCAACAACCTGTCACTGCTGTCAAAATCAAGTCTGTCACTGCTCAAGACTCATTAAGTGGAATATTATTCTTGCCAAACAAAGAAACACTTCTACCAATAAATCAAATTTTGCTCATTGCCTTTGCTCAACAACCTATCACTGCTGTCAAAATCAAGTCTGTCACTGCTCAAGACTCATTCCAAGTCATCAAATATCTGCTCAATACATCCAAGTCATCTTAATACAATGTTGCTCATCATCATTGTCATATTAAGCTCAGACTTCCTAATCAAAGTCGTTATTACCATCAAGATGTCACTTTGTCATTGTCCCATTCTTAACTAAATCAACCTCTCCTCATCATCAACCTGCTCAACCTGTCATCTTGCTCAAACCACCAATTCTTGATCTTAACCAAACCTTAATGTTTACATCTGCTTTACCAAGATTATGTTATATATCCTTTGTCTACAAAAATCTTTTATACAAACCTATTATCATCAAAACTCATGTATGTATTTGTAATTGTCTTCAAATGAACTTTAAGTCATGCCACTAAATTCTCACATAGGATATTGATGTCCCGAATTGAAGGCATACTAGGACTAGGCCTTTGCTTCTGTTGCTTCTGAGATCAATTCTGATTATATTTCGTCCACAACTTCCATGTGTAAGAATGTTCTAATACATCTGCAGATATGTATTCACTGAATAGCACGAGATTCTTCAAAACTCAGTGTTTAAGATCATTAATCAATCTCCAGATCAGACATAAGTAACTTTGGCTCCTTTAAAAGTGATCAATCCTTAGGTACCGTGGCTTCTTAAACTCCTTAGTTGAGTTGTGCTTATTTTGACAAATAATCAAATATAGTCTTCTGACTAGTGCATTAGTGTTGAACATCATCAGCTATGATATCAATCTTTACTCCTCTAGCTATCCAAGATGTTAATGCTTTACATGTCTTAAAAAAACTAAATATGTTGTTGTAGACGTCAAACAGTGGACTGTTTTACTCAACATACCAAAATTGCACTATGTGTAAAACCTCCTAGCTTCGTGGATTGTTTGTGTACTTGGAAGAACCCTGAACATGTGCTAACCCCAAAGATTTGTTAAGCATAACACTTTGGATTGTTTTAACCTAAAAGTTCATATTGTTGCCTCATTTAGGGTATCCAAAAACTCGGTCTGCAAAAACATATCCACTCGGGTTGTGTAGAGCCTCTTTATAGGGTTTACTTCGTCACCAATATATCATGTCACCTCCAAACCAGTTTCAAACTTGGAGAACAGTTTTGGGACTGTTTATAATCAAAATCAAACTGTGCATAAAAAACTCGGAGCAAGCATACTGTGGATGTATGCTGGTGTATATTTCTCTACTGTTGTTCCTTTGTTGCCTTCATGCATTCATCATCTTACTTGTTCACACATCATTGTTTCTTAACCCACTAATTGTGTCACTTGATAGTGCATGTTAAAGACTCAAACTTGGGGTTGTGTGTGTATGTATAAGACCTTAACACCAAATTGTTCAACCACCATCAATTTCAAGACTATGTCTGAAGAAGATTAGTCTGTTTGCAGCATACATTGGTCATGAAAGATGGACTGTAGCAAGTGTAGAAAAAACCTCCAACACTGTTGTAAGTCATCACAAAATGTATTCTCCAATTATGAACAAATTTGTGAGGTTAGGGCATCATTCCACCCATATCTAGTACTGTTTGAGAGATATGTAAATTTGGGATTGGTGTGAGCATGCTGCAAGTCCAAGAGTGGTTTGCTCAATCTTCTCTACTGCTGCAAAAAAAAAAAAAAAACAAAAACCAAAAAATGATTGGTGTTGCAATTAGGGTCTGTTTTGATGCAAGAGCATTAGCTCTCAAGACCAACTACTAAATTTCTGATCGGACCTTAAGCTCTAGACATTTTCCCAAGGAGGGGTTAGTTGTAGAGACATTGTAAACTTTCATGCAAAGTATTTTATTTTCCTAACAAGTCTAGATAGGATAAAATATCTAATCTGATAGGTGTCAGTAAAGGATGAGTCATGTAACTAACGTGATGCAGGAGCGTCGTGGCATGCCAACAATGTGATGAGTTGGTCACATGCTGTGGCATATTTGTTGTTGTTTAATGAGTCATAGTTTGTTAGCGGCGATAGGAATGATGTCGGATCGTGACTCCCTGTGTGGAGATCAAGCCATAGGTTGTTTGTTGTGATAGGGACATTTTCATCATGCTTTGTAGTTGTTTGTTTTCGGTTATCAGACCACTTGGGGTGGGAGTAATTGTTTAGCTTAAATAGGAAGATTAGAGAAGTAGAGGGGGTTCTTCTCTTTAGCATTAGAATTCTGAATTTGCAGAGAAAAGGACAAAACCTGCATCTGGTTCTACTTGTAAATATTTTGAATAGACTGAAGAAGAGAGACGAGCTGTGTGTTTGTGTGTTTTCTTAATAGGAAGAGTAGTTGTGTGTTTGCAATGTTATTAGCCTCTATGAATTTACTGTTTGAACCGTGAATCCATGAAGAGATGACTTCGGTGGTTTTTGGAACATTTGTGTATTTCTGTGAAATTATTGATTCAAGTGTTAAATTGTTGCTTGAATAGTTGAAATAGGTCGTAGATGCATGCATAGAAGTGTTAGGCTAATGAATATTGAAGATTGCAGGATGGATTGATTGATTATCTGATCAATCAGCGCACATTAGAGGAAATTTCAACTCAAAATGGGCCTCTAGGGAAAATTAATAAAATAATAGTTAAAATAATAAAATAATATTTATTAATTTTGGAGGAAGAAAAGAAAAAACTATTTTTTTGTTTGTATTTTTGACATATCTCCTTGTTTTTTTACTCAAATTTCGATCGGGATAGCTCGTTGGATGCGGAATTGAATTCTGCATCCAACGAGCTATCTCGATCGAAATTTGAGTAAAAAAACAGGGAGATATGTCGAAAATACGAACAAAAAAATTAGTTTTTTTTATGATACTTATCCCCAAATTTATATTAAAAATTTGTTTAAGAGGTGCTCCCTGTTTGAATTTTAAAGCATTTTGATTGGCTAATACATGATGACATGGAATTTGTATTATTTTTAGAAGGCCCATTTTAAATTGAAATTTCCTCTAATGGCACGCAGATTTTTTACCCTTAACAAGTTTTGCAGAGAATGAACGCTGGGGATTGAGTCCGCAAACGAAGATCTGACAGTTCAGGAGAGATCTGTAATGGAAGTTGCGAGGGAGATAATGGATCTACAAATATCTATGAGATCTGCATCAAAGAGTAGATCGAAGGAAAAGTTGTTGGAGGAAAAGTTGCGAAAGGAAAGTTACAGGGGAGCAACTTTGGAAAGTTGGTCGGGCATCCTGCAACCCGCATGCGGAAAGCCTATTGTGGAAACAGATTTGTGCGAAATCCTGTTGCGAAAACAGAGTTGTGGAAAAGTTGTTACAGAAGAAGAATTGTGGGGAGGTAATTTTAGAGCATAATTTGGCCGAGGGATAAATTTGGTAATCCTGCTAAGTGTAGGAGCCACCAGATCCTGGAGGTGCTGGTTGGGTTGGTTGTGGTTGATCCAGGCTGCACCAATTTTGGTATTAGAGCAAAGAGAAGCTCGTGTGAGAGCGAAGTGTAGCAGTAGAATCCTAGAAGGAGAAAATAAGAGTGCTCAAGAGGTTCTAGATAGAGGACCATCGTTACCAAAAGACCAAGTACAGAGAAGGGGCTTTGTGAGGTAAGTTGTAGCAGTGTGAAAGAAAATTGTTATTGTAGAGGCTTAGTGCAAGAGGATGGTTGCACGCATAGGCAGAGTACGAGGTCATGACAGAGGTCGTCCAGTGGTGAACGTAGAAGTTATGGAGGAAATGAGGGAGCTACAAGCACGTCTGGAAGCCATGCAGATAGACAGACGAAGAGACCCAGAAGCTGGAAGAGAATGAGTTTACTCTGGTGAAGAGAGAAAGAACATGAGAACAAGAGAGTGTTTTGTGAAGGTGAGAAGACAGTCCAGCAACAGTATGAAAAGAAGAAGAGTTTGCATGCAAGTGGAGAAGAGGATTGTAGCCTAAGTAGTAAGTTATAGGCATAGATATCTACTTAGGGAGGAGTGTATGCATGCAAGGGATAACAGAAGGAGTGAAGACATCTCAGAAAATAAGTCATAGTCTTTGAAGACAGTGATGAAGGAAACTAATGAGCGTTTCTGAGAGAAAGTGAAGTGTGGTGAAGGACCTAGTATTTCAACTAAGGATTGAAGTACAAGAGGATAGTTATGTTCTCATGCAGATGAGTTGTGGAAGAAATCCTAGAAGGATCATAGATAAGTGCTCAGGAGGGTTCTAGAAACAGGACCAGTACTTGCCGAAAGACCAAGCACAGAGGAGGTTTGGTGAGGTGAGGTGTAGCAAGGAGGACTGTTCCTACAAAGTCTAGTGCAGCTCATAAAGAGTGAAAGAAAACTCAAGAAGATGACTAATAAGGGTCATAGAATAGGTTCAAGAGGAAGCCACAAAGGAAGGAAAGAAAACTCCAAGGAAAATGGCATATGGAGGCAGTTGAGTGATGAAGAGTATGAGAGAGAGAAGGATGAGATAAAATTCCATCTAGAAGTACTGATGGAGTTGTTACAGAAGGAGGAGGAAGACCAGAGATGTGGTTTTCTTGTGAAAATAAAGTTGAAGTGGCATAAGCTACAAAGGAGAAGAGAGAAACTGATGAATGATCAGTATGAAGAAGAGATACTCAAGGCAAGAGAGTATCTTAGGGAAGTCTTAAAGATTGGAGCTTCAAGTGAGACCAAGAGGTCTAAATGTTTTGAAACTGATATTTTGTGTATGTCTACAATGACAATGAATGAAGAAGGACAATTTGTTGATATTATCATCCAGAAGGAGGAAGTCAATCAGAATCTTAATTCTGTTTTGGAAGAAGGTGGGACAGCTAGGTCTCATGCAAATACATATGAATGGTCAAGAGAAAGTGTTTCTTTTCGGCATGCTATGAAAGCTAAAAGTAGAAAAGATTTGGTTTATGATGATAGCCAAGAGCGGGATGAAGCAAGGGAGGAAATCAAGCATTCAGATGTTATGCTTGGGGAAATTGAAAAGAAGGTTATTGAGGATTTTCTGAGTCTTGTAGCAGACTTGGGACAACAAGAATATTTGATGATTGAGCCATCGAATAAGACCATTGATTATTGTGGGTTTAAAGCTGACAAATTGAATGTTTTTGCAAGTATTGTAGAAGACAATCCATCTTATGGAATAGTCTTAAGTGAAGCTGAAATTTATCTGGTAAGGAATAATGAGGAAGATGTTAAGCATAAATACACAGTGCTTGAAGAAGCTATCATGGAGGTTTTATTATTGGAAAACCTGCTAGAGAAATCTGAGACTAATTGTGAATGGAAACCTCAGGTAAACAAGCTATGTTTTAATAGTTTTGATGAAGAGATGAAGTACCTTGAGGGGTGCATAGGAAAAGCTAAAAGTGTGAAAGATTTAGTCAGTCTAGATGGACAAATGGAATTGTTGTCAAGAAATGACAAAGGAGTAGATGAGTTATTGCAGTAGAAGGAGTCTACAAAGTCCTTAATTAATGAAGGAAGCAATCTTATTGGGGAAGAGATAGTCATGTCTTATGAGAGGGAATTTGTTCCTGCTGAGGACAAAGAAGATTTGGTTTACTTAGAGAGCCAAGGTAAGAATGATGGACAGACATTTGGGATTGCCACAAGAATAGAGAATCAGAATACTATTCAGATAGAGAGGGATGAGATAGTGTCATAGAAAACTTTGGTTAGTGACTAGAAAGAAGAAAGCCATAAGGAAGAAAGTGAGGCTAATGTGTCTCAAATTGGAGATGAAACAGTCTTGGGACTGAGGAAGATTGAATTGACTGATAGAAATGGTCAATAATTGAAGGGAAATTACTGAACATTGTCAAGACAGAGGTGCTTGAAGGGAATCAAGTAATCAATGAATGTTTGAAATACTGGATGAAAGTATTTAAGCAAGAGGAAGAAATTGTAGTCAATTAGGAAGACATGTTTCTTGTTATAAAAGAGACAAGAGAAGATATTGGTTCACAATTCTATGACGTGTTTACTAATATACAAAGAGGAGTGATTGAGTATATGACTGCAATCAAAAAAATGAGAGATAAATTACTTTTTGAAAGTAAATTTGCAGACAGTGAGCAAGAATTGGATATTGCAGAGGGAGATGTTTACAAAAGCATTAAGGAAGCATGGGTGGCAGAAATATATGGGACAACATTTGGAGCAATGTTCAGGACAACATCTACAACAATCTCAAGAGTTGTAGTAGAAACTAAATCAAGGAAGGATGAAGAAGGTAACCAACAGTTTGAAAATGAATGTACAGAATGCAGTAAAGTGCAGTGGGAGAGTAATCAAAACAAGATTTGTTTTCAGCAAAAAACTAAATTAAAGGATGTCATAGATGAATTGTGGAAATTGATGAAAATTCCTAAGAAAAGCTACAGCAGGGTAAAGTAGGAATACCACTATTAAGTTGAATGGAGAGTGAAGAATGATGAAGGTAAAGACAGTTGAGTACTACATCATAAGGTTTGGAATCCTTGAAGGTTACAGCCAAAGAAAAATGAAGATAGTGAAGCTTATGGACCGCAACAAACAAAAGTTTGGGATCGAGGAAGATGTGGCCTAAAGATGCATAATCAGGAGATCATGTCTTCTTTCTACTTTAGGATTCTGATGCAGGAGCATTAGCTCTCAAGACCAACTACTAAATTTCTGATCAGACCTTAAGCTCTAGACATTTTCCCAAGGAGGGGTCAGTTGTAGAGACATTGTAAACTTTCATGTAAATTATTTTATTTTCCTAGCAAGTCTAGATAGGATAAAAGATCTAATATGATAGGTGTCAGTAAAGGATGAATCATGTAACTAATGTGATGCAGGAGCGTCGTGGCATGCCAACAATGTGATGAGTTGGTCACATGATGTGGCATATTTTTTGTTGTTTGATGACTCATAGTTTGTTAGCGGCGATAGGCATGATGGCAGATCATGAATCCCTACATGGAGATCAAGCCACATGTTGTTTGTTGTGATAGGGATGTTTTCATCATGCTTTGTAGTTTTTTATTTTCGGTTACATGACCACTCAAAGTGGGAGTAACAGTTTATCTTAAATAAGAAGATTAGAGAAGTAGAGGGGGTTCTTCTCTTCAGCATTATAATTCTAAATTTACAGAGAAAAGGACAGACCTGCGTTTGGTTCCGCTTGTAAATATTTTGAATAGACTGAAGAAGAGAGTTGAGCTGTGTGTTTGTGTGTTTGCTTAATAGCAAGAGTAGTTGTGCGTTTGTAGTGTTATCAACCTCTATGCATTTACTGTTTGAACTGTGAATCCGTGAAGAGCTGACTTCGGCGGTTTTCTGAACATCTGTGTATTTTTGTGAAATTATTGATCGAGTGTTAAATTGTTGCTTGAATAGTTGAAATAAGTCATAGATGCATGCATAGAAGTGTTAGGATAATGAATCTTGAAGATTGCAGGATGGATTGATCAATTATCTAATCAATCAGTGCAACACGCAGATTTTATACCCTTAACAATTTTTGCAGAGAATGCTCGATGGGGATTGAGTCCACAGATGAAGATCTGATGGTGCAGGAGATATCCGCAATGGAAGTTGCGAGGGTGATAACGGATCCACAAAGATATGTGAGATCCGATGGTCGTGGAGAAGGCCACAAAGATCTGATGGTTGGAAAAATTGCGAAGGAAAAGTTGCAGAAGGAAAGTTTTGGGGGAGCAACTTTGGAAAGTTGGTCGGGCATCCCGCAACCCGCATGCGGAAATACTGTTGCGGAAAGACTGTTGCGGAAATAGAGTTGTAGAAAAGATGTTGCGGAAGTAGAATTGTGGGGAGGTAATTTTAGAGAAGAATTTGACTGATGGCTAAATTTGGTAATCTTGCTAAGTATAAGAGCCACCAGATCCTGGAGGTGCTAGTTGGGTTGGTTGTGATTGATTCGTCCTGCACCATGTTCCTATGCTAATTTCGGGACTGTTGTTGCAACTATCCTCCACTGAAAATCTCAGTCCTTTACTGCACCCAAATTTTCCTCTTTCCATATCCGAAATTATGTGCACAAAATGAAGATTAGATACTGTATTTATACTAGTTTTCTACTAGGCCGACCTGTCATAATTTTTTTATTTATTTTATTTTATTTTTTATTTGAGGCCGACTTGTAGGGTGACTAAGGTAAGTTTATTTTATGTTTCAATTTGAAAATAAATTTCATTTATTTTGTTATTAGTTGCCCACTTTGTCTTACCATTTCAATGTTCAACATGTATGTTCCATGTTTGTCCACAATCCACTTAGGTCACCACAAAAAGGTATGGGTATGTTGTATGTATTTTACCATGTAATTAAAATTTAGAGGAGTGTGCATCATAACATCAACACCAAGGGTGTAATAGGTGTCCAAGTGCCCAATCACCATCATATGCTTGTGGGTTCCTTCATCTTCCCTTTTCCCTAGGGCCATCCCCAAGGGCTCTAAGACCCCAAATACCCACGTCATGTTCATTTCTTCAAGCATTAAAGGAAATTTGGGGTATAAAATGGGCCTTATAAGAAAACGCACCAACAATAAGTTCTTGTGAGTTGGAATTCAAGAACCAATAGAATTCCAATAAAATGAGTCAACCACAATGGTTGAATTGACATATTTGTCATAAAAAAAAACTACTTTTTTGTTCATATTTTTGACATATCTCCCTGTGTTTTTACTCAAAATTTCGATCGGGAGAGCTCGTTGGATGCGGAATTTGATTCCACATCCAACGAGTACCCACACTGCATACTTTTGACAGACCTCGCTACCCCATAAACAAGAAATACCTGAAAAAACATGATGATGACTTGTTGGATGTGAGAAATACGTGAAAAAAATGTGATGATGACATTTGGGTTAGTGGGGTCATCAAAAGTATGCAGTGTGGGTACTCGTTGGATGCGGAATCAAATTCCACATTGAAATTTGAGTAAAAACACAGGGATATATGTTGAAAATACGAACACAAAAAGTAGTTTTTTTCTTTTTTCCTCTAAAATTAATAAATATTATTTTATTATTTTAACTATTATTTTATTATTTTCCTTAGGAGACCCATTTTAGACCTCAAAATTCCTCTAATGGGCCATTAAACCAACTAGTGTGTGGGTCAAAAGGATTCTTCAAGGCCTTCTTTATCAAGCCTAGGGCATCCAAAATATGTCAAAGTCCTTGCAAGGTCATCAATGACCACATCATCTTCATTAAGAGTAATAGGACCATTAAGCCATCAAATGTGGGTCAAACAACTTCAAGGGACTTCTTTAAGAGCTTCTTCATCAGGAAGGAGGATTCATGGGATTCTTCAACCACCTCAACCACACCAAAAGACCTTCAAGGGTCAAGATCCATCATGACATCACCTGTGGGGTTGTTAAACCTTCTCCTAGGGTACCATGACACCATTAGAGCATAAATGATCACATAATGGGTCATTAATTCTTCTCCATCCCATCTAGGGATTCTCCGTCATCCACAAAGGCTTCAACACCATCTCTAGGGTCTTTCGCACCATCAACAGGGTCTTCAACATCTTCAGCAAGGTGGTGGCATCAAGATACAGTCTTGTGGGTACAGGGACCTTGTCAACTGGGTGCAAGGTGCTTCAAGGCACAGACCCACTCTGGAATAGGTCCAAGGCACTGCAAGTGGGACTTGGTGGGCCACTGCAAGTCTGTGTTGGCATCAATGACAATTTCATCAACATGTGAGTGGTCGTAAGATACCATCCATCATTATCGTGATGAATGTTGTTGAAGCATTAGTCAAGTTAAAAGGCATGACCAACCACTCAGAAATGTAGTCTTTAGACTTGAAGGTCGTCTTCAACATATGTTTCCTTGATCAAGATCTAGTGGTACCCCAACTTCAAATCAATCTTTTTGAAGAACTTAGCACCCTCAAGCTGATCAAGAAGATCATAATCCAAGGGATTGGGTATTTGATTCTTGGAGGTGATTTTGTTCAAGGACCTACAATCAATGCAAAGTCTCCATGTCCCCTCAATTTTCACCAACACAATTGGCTCCCACAGGTGAGGAGCTTAGTCTAATGTGGCCCTTTTGTGAAATATTTTAAGAACCCCAACCCAGTTTCAGTTTCAGTGTTGCATATGGTTTAATGCCCAAACCCCATCATGCATGTACATTGAAAAATTAAAATTTTAACTGAAAAACATGAAACACATGAGATTTATTTTCAACTTTTGAACTATGAAAAATTTAGCAACATTAAACTCTTACTTAGAAATTTAAATTCAACCATACACATAAAAATTAAATGCTCATATTTTTGGTCAAATTGACCTGGGAAAAACCCCGAAGGGAAAACCTGTATGAGAGAGAAATTTTATTAATTATTCAGGCAAAAACAAATCAGAACAACAATACTTATAACACCTCAAAAATCGTGCCAAAATCACTATGTACGACTTCCTCGATTTTCTTTATGTACAACCCACATGTGTGGTTGTACAAACACCTTTTCCTGCCACAAAAAAATTGTTGTTGTATAGCTTGTCAACAACGTTAAATGTTGGTCAAATCACCTCGATTTGTGTGTTGTGCGGACTGGTCAAATCACCTTGATTTGTGTTATGTACGAAACTATTGTACAGATCACCTTAAAACTGTGTTGTTGTACATAATTGTACGATATAGTTTTGAAATTTGTGCCTGTGGCAAATTTTGTCTTGGGAACCATGCCCATATTTTTCCTCTTCCTTTCTTTGGAATATTTGCATAAATTCTCTCTCTCTCTCTCTCTCAAATTTCAGGAATGAAATCTCTCCAAACCCTTGTCTATTCTCTTGCTCTTTCCTCTCTAAAAATTCTATATTTGAAATGTGAACAATGAATTTC
Source organism: Pseudotsuga menziesii (assembly GCA_001517045.1). NCBI lineage: Eukaryota > Viridiplantae > Streptophyta > Pinopsida > Pinales > Pinaceae > Pseudotsuga > Pseudotsuga menziesii. The sequence continues at coordinate 207,360 of LPNX010101664.1, read as the reverse complement.
CTTTGCCTTTCCCAAGCCCCTTTTGTTTGATTAAATTCCACTTTGAGCTCAATGGCTTAGTTTAAAATCCAACTAAATAAGATCTAGGTCCCATCTCAATTCCTCATTAAAAATCACTTTTAATTAATTAAATGAGAATTTAATGCACACCCACATTTAATGCTCATAAAGTCACTTTTAAAATATAAATTCAAACTCACATTAAAAAGGCCACTTTATAAAAAAAATCATTCTCACCTTTTTAATTAGGCTAGGGACCACTTATTAAAGTGTTTTTGTCCAACCCCAAGGCATGAGTGAACAAACACTTACTAGGTAAAAATTAAACACTATCTCTTATCGAGGAAGGTGTTTTTCACCACTCCCATCTTGTCTCTAAAATGTATGTGCTTTCCTCTTCCCAAAGACTTTGTGAGAATATCTACTACTTGCTCATTTGTAGAAATGTACTGTAACTCTACAACTTCTCTCTAGACATAATCTCTGATGAAGTGGCATATGATCTCCATATGCTTTGACCTGTCATGAAACATAGGATTCTCAGAGAGCCTGATGCAACTTTGATTATCACAGTGAATGATAGTAGGCCTCAGCTCCTGACCAAATACGTCTACCATGAACTTGTGAAGCCACAGTGCTTTGCAACTAGCCTGACTGGATGTCATGTACTTAGCCTCTACAGAACTCAAAGCAACATACTTTTTCTTCTGACTGAAGCATGACACAACTGTCGAGCCCAACCTGAAACAACAACCGAAAGTGCTCTTCCGGTCCAAAGCACTACCTTCCCAATATGAATCTGTGAAGCCAACTAAGTCTACTCCACCTAATTTCCTGTAGTCCAAACCATAGTCTACAGTCCCAACAAGGTATCTCAAAATATGTTTTGTGGTTGTCTAGTGCACTATCTTGGGCTCCACCATGAACTGACTGAGAGTGTTCACCGCAAAACTCATATCCAGTCTATTATTGACCAAATACATCAATGAAACCAATAAGCTGACGAAACAAAGTAGGATCCACCAACTCTCCCTCATAAGCATGAAGCTTCTTCCAGTTGGTGATCATGGGTATGTATTCCTCCATCTGAAATCTCCTCGAAACATCTGCAACATATTTTCCTTGCCACAGGAAAACATGTCCATCCTCCTGCCACACCTCCATGCCTAAATATCAGTGCATCAACCCAAGTTCAGTCATCTCAAACTCCGAAGCAAGATCTTTGTTGCATGCCTCAATCAGGTGCTCCCCTCCTGTAATGGACAAGTCATCAACCATACTACAGAAGAATGAGCAGAACAACTTCAACCTCAATGTAGTAAAGGTAGGGATCCTCCTCACTCTTCTGAAACCCAATTGAGAGCAAATGAGAATCAATCCTTGAGTACCAAGCCCAAGGGGCTTGCTTCAGACCATACAAGGCTTTTCAGCCTGCAAACATGAGAATCTCTCTCATAAATCTCAAATCCATGTGGCTTCTCTAGAAATACCTCCTCCTGTAGAATACCGTTCAAAAAAGTGGTCTTCACGTCCATGTGATGGATCTTCCAACCCATCTCTATCACAATGGAGATCACTACTCTGATCGAAGAAAATCTAACAACCGACACAAAGGTCTCGTCTTAATCAACTCCCTTTGTCTGTGAGAACCCTCGTGCTACAAATCGAGCTTTGTACTTCTCGATCTTTCCATATTCAACATGCTTGATTTTATAGAGCCACTTGGAAGTCACAACTAACTTCCCCTCTGGTCTCAGAACCACCTCCCACACACCATTCTTCATGATGGAATTGTACTATTCCATCATGGCATCTCTGCAAACCTGATGTACGAAAGCCTCCTCATAAGTAGTAGGCTTAGACTCCTGCAAGATGGTATGTTGAACACAATGGCCACATTGAGAGGGGGGGTTGAATTAGTGTGTGAGCAATTTAACCATTTTCCATCTTCTATTAATCAATCAGAGTTTATCAAGCATTATATTACCAATCACACTATCATATTCATCAGCTAAATCACAAGCACCATAACACATCAAAGAGAGACACAAGAATATATGTAAGGTGAGTTTTATTTATGGAAATAGAAGACTTCAATCTTCATGATTACAATCAGCACCAACTGATAAGAAGAGCACTAATCTTATGACAGGACCCATGTCACGTTTTCAACCCTCTACTCGGCGGAGAGGACGTGACTAACATCTATCAACCTGGGTAATCTAAGCCCCATGAACATATATATATATATCCATTGAACTTAAAACATACATAGATGCATAAATTATTAACATATAGCGGAAACAAAATCATTCATTCAAGCATTCATCATGTTCATAGTAATTCATAAAACAATTACAGTTGCAGAGAATAAAATATAAGAGAATACTTATCTTTGAAAGAATATTGTCCCGCAACCAGCTATGTTGCTGCAACGTTCCACCCAACCATAGGCTAGTGTGATTTTTAATCTCTCATCAACACTACCACCCTCGAGCTGGGCATGATTTCCCCAAGGAACAAGGAACACTAGAAGACTTCACCCATAGCCAAGGATACAATAAAACTCAGTCAAGCCAACACAGTTGGGTTTATCAGACTTACACAGGCAGTGGTTTACACTTATCCAAATTCACATGAGACATAGCCAAGCCAACATATGGGTTTATCAGGCTACCAGCCAAGCCATCCTGCCAGTTGGGTTTATCAGGCTGCCAAGGAGGTAGAAAGGCTGACTGCTAAGCTAGTGATATCAATCCAGAGCTATGAACGCCCACACCGGATCTATCCTGGCTTCTAAACATTTACACACCCATCACAAAGAAGCATCCCCTTCTCTGCTACACAATCCCTCAGGCCATGCATTCCCTTCCAGTGCTATTCAGTGTATGCAAAGAAGAAAATCAACCCTCTAGATCGTTCTGTGAGGTGCCTTCACACACTAGGTTTATCAAGCAAGTTCAGACTCCATTTCCATTCCCCAAATCAGTTCAGATGCTAAACGAGGATGCACACACAGTGATCTCAGTCCTGGGATTATCAAATGTAAGAAGAAGCCAAGTAATTACACATGCACACAGTAATTTACAAATTTCTGAACATTGTCGGTACCATACCGACTACTGCAAAATACCAAAACGAAAACGTTTGCTGGTCTTTTAAAAAAAATACACAAAATCATATTCAGGGAAATCGTGTTCAGGAAAACAACTAGCAGACAGGAGAAAACGTGAGAGAGAACAATTCCGAACAGGAAAACCAAAATCATGAAAGGAAACAGATTGTCAAACAAGAGAAAATCATGAAGGGAAAACAAAATCACAGAACCAGAGAGAATCATCCAGGGTTCAGACTCAGAGTAGTTTTGCTTGCTACGTTAATGAAGATTGGGATCCAAAAACGTTACACAGTCAAAATCGTGAGGGGAAAGTGAAATGTTTCTACGTGGGGGAAAAGTAGAGGTTTTTGTGTTTTCTTGCCCAAGAAAATTTAAAAAACGTTTTTTCCAAAAATGGTGCTCTGCCCATTTTGAATTTCTCCCCACTCTTCCAATCCCGCCCCTTATCCTTAGGAAAAATCATGCCCCCGTCTCATTTAGTTGCATTGAAATAGTTGGTTGTAGGTTTTTAATTATTAAATTGCAAATTTAACATAATGTCCAAAATAATAATGTGCCGGCTAGTACGAAATACCATCGGCCCAACTTTAATTGCCAAAACATATATACTAAATTGATGGTGGGGATTTTACCTTGAGCTTCACACCATGATTATTTACATCATTTTATTTAAATGCAAATGGGGTCAAAACTAGGGTGTTACAACCCAACCTAGTTTTTTTAGCTCAAACTAAATAAGAGTTGAGGAGTCCAATCCTCAAGTGCAAGACTCGGCTTGCAATCTTGATGTCAATATCTGATTGTCCTCAATCTACTAAACAATCACTTCTACTCATTCATTAATGCTTGTCAACCTCTTCTCATCACCATTCAGTCACATCAATTCAACTTGGCGTGTTAATTGTTCGAACTGCTGAAGATCATCAATTGGTCATTTCTTTACTTGTCAATTCATGTTCATGTCTCCAAGCTTCATCATGCGCTATTCAAGCCAAGGTTTCTTATGCACAATTTCTATTTGTTCAAACAGCATCAGTCTCTCATTCTCAATTCTTTTCAAGCCATCATTTAGATATCTCTATCATTATCATCATCCTGTCAAAACACTGCCTGTCACAATCCTATCTTCAAGTCTTTAACTTGTTCACTAGCTTGTCATCAATTATTGCTCATGTAAGTATGCTCGTCAAATTTTTCTCAATATTATCATCGTTATCTGGTCATGTATTATGAGATATGTCACACATCAAGGTTATATAAAGTAAGATTTGATATCAAGCCAACATTCGGGTCACCATACACATGAACTTCACAAACTCCATTCTCTATCAATACACTATATAGATTAACTTTATGATTTCAAACCTCTGTGAATATACTTTTCATACCTCTGTGATTTAAGGCAAGTTCTTTGCAGGTCTTTCTTAACCCACAGTGACTATGCAATATTTAGAACAATAGTATATGAACAATAACATAGTTGGGTCTCCACAGCATCTCCTTTATTAAACAAGATGCAAACCTCAGATCTATGACATCAAATTGGGAGATTATAGATCCACGTGAATTTTTGTTTGGCCCCACGCTTGATCAAGGTTAGTTCAAGGGGTGCTGATGTAGTTGTCAAGCCAAGAGAGGCTTCTACAAGATTCACTTCTTCAAATTGTAGACAGAACTGAAATACTTTTCCCATTCTCTTCTTCACAATTCCTTTTCCATTCTATCCCTCTCCATCTTATTGACCAACAAAAAAATGTTGACCAAAAAAAGGATTCATCTCAGCTGTAAGGACTGTAAATATGTCACTGCTGCCTATCCAAATTTTAGATCTCCATTAGTTCAAATAAGCACTTGTACCATCCTTGAAATTGTTGCCTCAGTGGACGTCAACATTTCAAGCATGGGTTGTCATCAAAATTCAGGACTATTTGCTTTCTTAGGAAGAGTCAAATTCGAGATTGTTTATATGCTTCAAAACTTGGTCTATGTGTTGGTAAAACCCTATACCAAGTCCTAAAATGGATTGTCATATAGTAGCAAGAAAGAGCATAAGTTAAACCCAAAAATTTATCAATCTCCTTGAAAAATTCGAGATTGTGTATGTTGCAATCACCTCAGTCCAAGCTCACCTCAATCCAACGAGTTCACCTTAGTCCACCAAGTTCACTTGCCTCTTCATCATTTTTATTTTTGAGTGTGGATGGACTTGTGTTTATAATGTGGAAGAGTCCCCAAACAAGTCCAAAATCGGATTGTCAATACATGAAATATGTTAAGGAAAAAAAACTCAGATTGTTATAACCCTCGTTCCCGAGGCAACCTCAATCCACGATCTCCACCTCAGTCCAATAGCACCAGCGAACTCACATCTTCATCTTCATCATTGGTTATCTTTTTTTTATACTCCTTCAACATTGACTACATCCTTAATTAAGGGTTGGCTTGTAGGTTAAGGAAGGTAAGTAAGTATAAGTTTTTTTTTAATTTTTGTTTTTATTTTGTGTTTTGTTTTGTCACACAAATCTTCTTCAATGGTCAAGCCTTAGGGTTTACCCACAAATATATTACATGTCATCAAATGCTCCACTATGCCATCAAGTTCACCACAAGTAAGGGTGTGCTCCACATCACAAGGGCTTCATTAAGGACCCCATTGTCATGACACGTATGACCATTAACATTATGTGTGTGTGGAACCCCAATCAACATATGACCATCTCCAAAGGTTTCATGAACCCATCAACACACAAATGGGCCAAATCATCTTCACCATTTCTTCAAGTGTACAAGGACCATTAAACCAAGGGTATGCACATGACCTTGAGACCATCATTAACCATGCAAACAACAAATGAACACAACATGGGTCATTTGGCCCATTTGGTGTTCCAAAGGCTTCTTCACCATGCCAAGGGGCTTCATGGGATTCTTCAACCACCTCAACCACACAAGAGGACATACAAGGTTCAAGGATCCATCATGCCATATTCTGTGGGGTTTCCAAGCCTCCTTATGTCTCATGACCATCTCCATGGGTACCCTGACCCCATCAAAAACATAGATGACACAGAATGGGTCATTAATGCTTCTTCAACCCATCAAGGGATTCTCCATCATCCACAAGGCCTTCAACACCATAACCAAGGTCTTCATCATCATCAACAAGTTCTTCAACATCATCTACAAGGTGTGTCTCCAAGATCCAATCTTGTGGGTTCAACGACCTTGCAAGACTCCAAAAGGTGCTCCAAGGCACAACCCATCTTGGTGGCATCAATGACTACCCGTGGGGCCATTGCAAGTCCCATGTTGGCATCAATGACAATTCAATCAACATGGTCACTTGTTCCATGTAGCTAGAAAATATCTCTAGTTCCCTGCTCTCTCTAACCTCCCTCTTGGGTGGCCCCACAGACTCCTATGCTTCCTTCACAAGCTCCCTAAGCCAACTTGGCCTTCTGTTCTTGGAAAGTAGCATCCTGTGGCAGACCCTCCTCTACATCCTCATTAGACAAATGTATCCCTGAAGAATTACCTAAGGTCTGAGATCCAGTACCTAGCGAACCTGAACTTGAACCATGTGTGTCTGAATGACATAAAGGTGAAACTTGTGAACCCATGATCTTTGAACCTATCCCTATACTAGAAGTCCTTGTAGACTGAGTCCCTGAAACTGATGAACCTGTAACCTGTGATCCATTCAGTCCTAAGACCTATGACCCTATGCCCTGACTTGCTGAACTATGAGATATTGTCACCTATGGAGTAATCTACTGCTCCTCTATCTCAGAATCTTGAGAACTTTTGAAGGCTCGCTCCTCCTCAAATCTCACCTCCCTTCTCACTACAACTTTCCTTTGTGTAGGAAGGTATATGTGATAAGCCTTTGAGAGCTTATCATATCCAACAAAAATACCCCTCTCTCCAGTAGCCTCCAACATTGTCATCTTCTCAGAAAGGACATGTGAGTATGTAAGGCATACAAAGATGCGAAAGTGGCCTATATCAGGCTTCTTCCTAATGAACATCTCCTCAAGAGTTTTGTACCCCAAGGCACAGTGTGGACTCCTGTTCTACACAAAAAAAAGTTGTACTACAGGCCTCTTCCCATAGAAAAAAAGGAAGACTGTGATCATGCAACATGGATCTAGTTGCACCCACTATCGCACGGTTCTTCCTTTCAGATACTTCATTCTGTTGTGGAGTGTAAGGAACTGTCAATTGCCTCCTGATACCCTCCTATCTACAAAACTCATCGAAAGAATGGGAAGTGTCCTCACCCCCATTGTCTAATCTGAGTACATTGATCTTCTTTCTTGTCTAGTTATACACAAGAGATTTGAACTCATGGAACCGAAGCAAGACCTCCTCTGACTTCTTACTTCTCATAAAGAAGATCCAGGTCTTCCCGAAAAATTCATCGATGAAAGTAATGTAATACTCAAAACCCGTCAACGAGGAAGAAGACATGGGACCACATAAGTCTAAATAAATCAACTCCAACACTTCCTCTGATCTATCATCACTACTCGGAAAATCCGTCTTGGTGTACTTTCCCAAAGCACAACCTCTGCATACACCACTCTGCTCTATAGTGAAATCTAGAAAACCTATGGTCATGTCTCTCATCATCCTCAAGGCTGAATGGTGAAGGTGGTCCATCTTCCTATGCCATAACTCACATAACTCACTCCTTCTATGAGTGTATCGGTGCATGATTTGGCTAGAAGAGAAGCTTGTACAGTTTCCCGCATCTAACTCCAATCGCATATGAAGTAGATGGACCCTCTGTTTTGGGAAAGATGTAAACTTTCCCATCTAGGACATATACCCCAAGGCCTCTGTCCTCAATCATGGAAACTGACATAAGGTTCTTTTTCATCCCATGGACGTACAAGACATCCCTTAGTACCATGGGCTCCATGGACTCCCTGTCAAAGCAGATTGTCCCACGCTCAACTGATCTCACTACTGTATCATTGCCCAATACAACCTCCAACTCCAATCTTGTCTCTGAAATCTCGGTGAACATGTCTCAATTACCTGTCATGTGACTCGAAGCTCCACTATCAATGTACTAAGTGGAAGAAGTAGTGGAAACACTGAGTGAATGCCCAACAATCATGGAATGCTCCATGTGATTCTCAAAATCCCTATTGGTGATAGATGATGCTTTCTCTACACAACCACCAACAAAGAGAGAAAACTCTCTCTCAAATCTAGCAGCATAATCATCAATCTCTGTTGAAGTTGTTGTATGTTGTTTCTTCTTCTTATTGTTTGGGCATTGTCCAACAAAATGCCCAAACTTCTGACAAGCAAAGAATTTCACTTTGCTCATGTCCTTCTCTCCATCATGTTGCTTGGTTCCACCCTTGGAACCCTACTTGAACTTCTTCTTCTTCCCCTTTGCTGCTAAGGACACATTCTCTTCATCATCCTTGTTGTGAGATGTATTGCCCTGTACATATCCCCTATGGGTCTCCCCCTGTATGAAATCATCCCAAAGACGATCCCATGAAGGCATGTGCTCACGAGCAATGAATGACTCCACAAATACAACCCATGGCTTCGTCACACCATTCAAAGTTGTACACACCAACTCAGCACTCTCTATCACCTCCCCAATAGCTCTAAGCTCATCACGAACCTATGTAATCCTGGTGAGGTAAGTGGTCATATTCTCACCCTTGTTCATGTGAATTCTCTTTAACTTCTCCATTAATACCATTTTCCTATTTTCATTAGAACTTTGGTACAAATGTTAGTTAAAGCGGTCCGCATCTGATGGGCATGATCTTTACCTGATATGTGTGGAATCACATGATCTTTTATTGCATCAAGAATGATTCTTTTAGAATTTATATCCCTCTTGTCAAATGTGGCTTTAGCCACTGCATATGCAGGTGTTAAATTTGAGAACCATAAATCTACAGGCCAATGTGAGAGCGATTGGAAATGAATTATGAAGTGGAATAATTGAGATTAATATACAATGGGCAAAGAATTCATGCCACAAATTTAATCTTCATTCATTAATAAAAAATACAATGATTATACAATAAATAGAATTCGAATGTTAAAGATAGGATTCGAATATATCAATTCTAACTGACTATTAGCTAACTCAGTGTGTCTAAATCATTCTTGGAGCTCACTAGTTTAACTCTGGATGTCTAAATCATTGTTGGAGCTCACTAGTTTAACTCCGGATGTCTAAATCAGTCTACAATCAGTTAATTGATGAGTTAGGTGGACAAAAGATGCCACACTCCCTACATGCATGCAAAACTGACACTAGGCTAACTAAAAGTGATCTAACTGATTGTAACTGGAGGATAACTCAACATAACTGCTTACCTACCATAGCCAACTCAAGGATTTTTTTGGTGGCACTCAGAGTGGGATCCTATAATATAGGGATTGGTCCCAAGGGCACATAAACTCATGCATGCACATGCAGTAAGTGGCAGATAACCTCTAGGTGTGTCCCCCATACTATAGATAAGTGATAATAACTTCCTAACTTAGAAAAAATGACCAAATAGACTTTATTGGACAAAGGAGGATTAATTAATCCTAACACCCCCCCTTAATCCTAACTTTGGACAACTTGGGCCTTGACAACTAGGCCAAAAGTCACCCATACAATCTAAATGAATAAAATATTGCTTACTAAAATAAGGAAAATGGGGAAAACCTCGTGGAAAAAACCCCTCCTCAAGATAAGCAAGAAATCAAGAAACATGCTTCCATACTTAAGAGAAATTTTTTCTCTTTGAGCAAAAACTTTTGAAAAAAATGCTGCAATTTGCAACTCTATTGAGCAGCCATGCAGAATCATGGTTCTTCTATGCATCAACATCATGGGACTGTGCATGTGAACCTCTCCATCTTCTTCCTATCTGCTAAATGTTGCTTTTGTCTCTTCTTTCTGGAGGAAGAATGGAATGATCCATTTTGTTCATCAATGGACCAAATTGTGGATCAATCTTCATCATCAAGTAGCATCTCTCTAGAAGTTTGTTGCACCACTCTGTAGGTAGCGAAGTTGTGTGAGAGAGTGCAACATGTTCATTCTGATACTAGGACCTCGTTCTTCTTCTATCATCTAAATCCCCATCAATATTCCCATCTACTTCAATGAGCTTTTTAGCCCATTTAGGCTTCTGATTTGAAATAGGAGATGGATTTGGATCTAGATCATCTTGTGGTACAATCTCAATATCAAGATCATGTTGATATTGTTCCTCATCTTCTGAAACTGAAATATTAGACAACATATCATTATCTGCAAATGGAGATGAAAGAGAGTTTTTACCTTCCCTTTTGAATGGTTGTTGATATTGTATTGGAGCTGAGTATGGAAGAAAGTGTCAGAATGCATATGCCTTGGAGGCATGGTTTGCAACACCCTTCACTACAATCTTCCCAGTTGAGATATCTGAGATCTCACTAAGTCAGGACCAAATACAACTTGCTTTGGTGAGCCAGTGTGTGTCATCTTATAAACAGGTAACAAATCTGTTGCAAGAGAGGGCACATAGAGTACATTCTTGATCTCTCCATGCTGGATTTTAATAGAACCTCTCCCAACAGATGGGATCTGTCAATTATCCCCCATATGAATGCTAGGTCCTCAGAGATCCATAGTAGTGAATGATTCTTTGGAGGCAACCATGTGGTTGGTTGCTCATGAATCAATCAGATAGGCCTTTGACTGAGTGAATCCTGATTTCAAATCATGGCACCTCTCATATTCTCCAGTCTTCTCTCTAGCTTTAGACATCTATGCACCTTGTGGAAGGAAAATATTGTTATGTTCAAGGAGTTTTGTCAACTGGTCAATGGTCTTCTTCATACACTGACTCTCTGGATGAAAGCCTCTCATACAGTAGGGACATTTAGCCTTCTCGAATTTCTTCTTTTTCTTGGAACATGAGGCTCCACTGGAAGATTGGTGATTCTCCTTTGGATTCAAATTAGTGTTTTTTGTCTCCTTCCCATTTGGCTTCCCTCTTGCTTGTGCATTTATAGAGTCCCCAACTAAGAGTGCTAGATTCTTGGAGGCATGAAGCACTCCCATTTGAATCAATTTGTCTTGCTCCCGGATCAAAGACTGCAAAAGCATCTAGAGAAGGCATCTTCCAATTTGGAATGGAAAGTAGAGACAAAGACTGAGAATTCTAAGCCAAGCTTGCTCAAAATTAACAACACAAGCTGCTCATCTTTCCTTTCTATCTCGCATTGTTTGCATTATAGTACTAGAGCTTTGTATTTTGAAAAGAATTGTTGAATAGTCTCGAAACTGCTGGGTTGTAGTGCAATTAGCTCATTCTCCAAAATATGCCCTCGAATCTCATCTTGTTTGCCAAACAAAGATTTGAGCTTCTCCCAAGCTTCCTTCGGAGTCTTGAGTCCCTCAAGATGGAACAAAAGATCCCGGGATATGTGAATGTACATGAAGTGAAAGGCTTCATCAAGCCGATCATAGAAACTTGTTCTTCTCAACATACTGTTGGGGCTCAACTTCTCTTCCCATTGTCATCCTAAACAAGCCTTTGTTACGCAAGGCTACCTGCATATTTTCCTTCCAATCAATGTAATTGAAGGGTGTAAGGATTCTAGGTATGAGAGTTGAATAATTCTCCATTTTCTGTATGTTGAATAGCCAATTCTTCAAGAAGCTACGTAGATACTTGCAAAGAAAACTGCAAAACCAATTCAATTCACAATCAAATGTCAGTACAATCCTTTCCACCTCAACATGTGCACTTTCTCAAAGTCTATCACACCTACAAAGACTTCTCTGGACAGAATCCAGAGTTAGCAAGGGAAAGATTCAAGAATTATGTGGAAACTCAGTTGTTTCTGGTGCACAATGGAGGCCGAACAAGGTTTGTTGCTAGCCTAAACAAGGCTCTGATACCATGTTAAATTTTAGAACCAAATATCTACAGGAAAATATGAGAACTATTAGAAAGGAATTATACAGTGGAATAATTGAGATCAATATACATTGGGCAAAGAATTCATGCCACAAATTTCAGATAAATCGGACAAGAATTGCTTAGATAGTCACAACATTAATCTTCATTCACTAATCGGTAATACAATGATTATACAATAAATATAATTCGAATGCTAAAGATAAGATTCAAATCTATCAGTTATAACTGACTGATTAGCTAACTCCGTGTGTCTAAATCACTGCTAGAGCTCACTAGTTTAACCATGGATTTATAAATCAGTCTACAATCAGTTAACTGATGAGGTAGGTTGACAAAAGGCACCACACTCCCTACATGCATGTAAAACTCATGCTAGGCTAATTGGAAGTGATCTAACTGATTGTAACTGGAGGATAACTCAGCATAACTGCTTACCTATCATAACCAACTGAAGGAGGTTGTTGGTGGCACTTAGAGTGGGCTCCTATAATGTAGGGATTGGTCCCAGAGGCACATAAAATCATGCATGCACATGCAGTAAGTGGCAGATAACCTCTAGGTGTGTCCCCCATACTATAACTAAATGGTAATAACTTCCTAAGGTAGGAAAAATGACCAAATAGACTATATTGGACAAAGGAAGATTAAGTAATCCTAATAGCAGGAAGGGTCACTGGATTTGTTGTAATGTTGTTCACTATGTCCCATAGTTCACTATCTAGTAAAATAAACACTATTCTAGCCTTCCATGGACTAAAATTTACAGGCCCATCCAACATGTCCTCAATCCTAAGACCGATAGACATCACTGCAAGAAGTTCAAGAACCTGCGCTTCTCAACAACCATGTTTTCTCTTATTTCTCCAACTCTGAAATTTATTTCCGTGTGTAATTTTCAGCCTTCAATCATGCTCTAATACCATGAAAAAATTTAAGAACCCCAACCCGGTTTCAGTTTTAGTGTTGCATATGGTTTAATTCCCAAACCCCATCATGCATGTACATTGAAAAATTAAAATTTTAACTGAAAAACATGAAACACATGAGATTTCTTTTCAACTTTTGAACTCTGAAAATTTTAGCAACTCTAAACTCTTACTCATAAAATTTTAGCAGCCCTAAGCTCTTACTCAAAAATATAAATTCAGCCACACATGAAAATTAAATGCTTGTTTTTTTGGTCAAAATGACCTAGGAAAAACTCCGAAGGGAAAACATGTATGAGAGAGATTTTAATAATTCTTCAGGCAAAAAAAACTCAGAACAACAGTGCTCATCTCCCTGATAACACCTCGAAAATCATGCCAAAATCATTATGTGAGGTTGCCTCGATTTTCATGTTGTACGGCCCACACATGCAGTTGTACGTACACCTTTTCCTTCCTCGAAAAATGTGTTGATGTAGGGACTGTCAACAACATTAGAAGCTGGTCAAATCACCTCGAGTTGTGTGCTGTACAAACTAGTCAAATCACCTTGATTTTCATGTTGTACTGACTGTACACAACTATTTTATGGATCCCCTCGAAAACTGTGTTGTACGGAATTGTACGGTACAATTTCAAAATTTGTTCCTGTTGAAAATTATCTTGGGAACCGTGCCCAGATTTTGCCTCTTCTTGTCTTTGGAATATTTGCAGAAATGATCTCTCTCTCTCTCTCTCTCAAATTTCAGGAATGAAATCTCTCCAAACCCTTGTTTCTTTTCTTGCTCTTTCCTCTCCAAAAATTCTCTCTTTGAAATGTGAACAATGAATTTCCTTTGCCTTTCCCAAGCCCTTTTTGTTTGAGTAGCTTCCACATTGAGATCAATGGCTTAGATTAAAAGCCAACTAAATGAGATCCAGGGCCCATCTCATTTTCTCATTAAAAATCACTTTTAATTAATTAAATGAGAATTTAATGCACACCCACATTTAATACTCATAAAGTCTTTTTTAAAATATAAACTCAAACTCAAATAAAAAATGTCGCTTTATAAAAAAAGTCATTCACTTTTTTAATTAGGCTAGGGACCACTTATTAAAGTGTTCTTGTCCACCCCAAGGCATGAGTGAACAAACACTTCTTAGGTAAAAATTCAACATTTTGGATGAGCTCTCGAATCTGGCGTTTTATTTCTTCATTCTCTAGAAGAGAGCATCGGTATATTGGGCCATTAGGAAAAGGACCACTAGGTATGAAATCAATTGAGTGTTTGACCTGTCAATGCAAAGGCCACCCTTTAGGTGAGGGAGATATGTCTTTGTATTCCTCTATAATCTCATCCCCTTGATTTTGTTGTGTAGAGAGGCCTCATGCTAAGGCTATGGTGGTCATAGTGACCTTTTGTCCACCTTTTGATCAAACCATCAAAATGACAAATTTCTCAATCTCAGATATTACCTTCTGACACCTCTTTTCCAATATCAAGGAAATTGCAATAGTCAGAACTACCTTAGGTACCCTGTAGAGTTGACCTTCCAAAGTAACAATGACACTGTGAGGTCTGGACTCATAAACAACATGATGTTTCTACAAATAGGGTTTCCCTTAAAGAACATCACAAACAACAAGTAGGGAAATATCACAGAGTACCTCATCTTTGAAGGAGTTGATGTCATGAGATATGCAACAGTGTTGGCTGACATAGATGTCTTGTCCTTGGCCCAATCAATTGATGGTGTGTGCTTGGGGGTGTGGTATAGTAAGCAACTTCAATCTCTTGATGACCTCGATCGAGATCAGGTTCATCTTCCTACTTGTCAACAATGAAATGTAGTGAACTCCCTTTTACCCGCATCTATGAGTGGAAGAGCCACTCCCCTTCCTTTGGCTCCTCTTGCTATTTTGGTCGGCTCTTTGCAATTGCAACGGTGGCATTGGGATCTGCATCAATGAGCTGCTTTCCTTTATCTTGCTCCATCAAATTCCTATCTAGATTCCAACTGTGAGGATTTCATCTTGGCCAATAGTGATTATTTTGAGAGACATTTGTCAATCGATGTTGTGCCAAGGGATTTTGTGAAACTCACACCACTTTCTTGTGTCCTCCTTCAACTTCCCATTACCCTTCTTTACCAATAGTTTGGACTAGTTGTCTTGAGTTTTTCTATCCTTGCTTTGTCCTTTGTTTTGTGTGTTAGGGCCACCTTTACCAAACTTTTGTTGTCGTTGATTTGCAAACCCAAACTACTGTTTATTATTTTTCTTGAATTTTTGCTCAATTTTGAAGGCATATTAATAAGCGGCTCCCAATGAGGAGATGTCCAAGAAATCCATCACTATTTAGATGTACCTGTGTAGGCTACTACGGTACTTTAGGACCAAATGTAGTTCAAAGCCTTTGATACCCAGCTTTGAGCGCAAATTATGGAATATATTGGTAAAATTCGACACCATTTGGTATCTTTCTTAGCGCAAAGTTGTCAATCTTGTATACTGGTCATCGCAGTCTCCAACGATCTAGAACTCTTTCAAAGCATCAAAAAAAGTTTCCCAAGTGGGTTATGTCCCATATCATGTAGACTCATCCCCGACATGCATCTCCCAATAACATTCCCACCAATATTTGACATGGGGAAGGGACTTAAGGAGTGCGAAGGTGATCTTTTCGCTATCATTTTTTTTCATAACATAATAACCCTCTAACAGAATTAACCATTTATCCAAACCATCTGCATCTATCTAACCTTCAATTAAAGGGATGCCAAAGTTAACTTGTGCTTTTAAAGGTGTTGCACCTCCAAAATGGATACTAGTCAAAGGTATCTCCGTCATCATTGGTTGTCATCAAAGGATATGGGAAAAATTATCCATCATCTCTCTCCTTTGTCATGCAAGGGATTCCTCAAGCAACAACTTAATAGGATTTCCTGCTCTGTAATCTCTCTTTTCTTCTCCCACCATGTGAGGATGCTTGGGCCGACAAGACTGCTTGTCCCCAAGCTCAATTAGTTCGACACCCAACTCTCGATACCTGGATCTTGTTGGGGACATGCATCGAGAAACAACAAGAACATATTGCTCTAATGCTGCTAATTTGTATTATTTAGAGAATAAAATGAAGGCATCAATATAAAATGGAAATACACAAACAAATATTTTGTAGAGAGAACAATAGTACAATATAACCCAAATTTTACCAATGAATGGAATGGAAAAACACTGTAAGTGTCAAAGCAATACAAACTAGGTCAAATGGTGGTAGCTTATCTCTAAAGAGAGATGTGTCGGTTACACTTATTCACAGGAGTTGATTACAAAGAGACCGTAAAGGCCCTTTTATCACAAGCATAAAGAGGAAAAACCTCTAAACATCGAAAAACTAACTCTAAGAGATGAAGCACCAAAAGGATTTGTGGGCTTCGAGGTGGCTAGTTGATACGTCAAATTCCAAGGTGCAACTTTTGCACATGACCTCTCTTAGGGAACACTATAGCTCATTGAAAAGAATTAACTAAGGATTACAACCTTTCATTGGGGCTATGGCATGCCATGCCAACCTCTAACCCCCTGATTGGCCAAAAAATATCATTTAGGGACTCAAAACGACCCTCGAAGTTTGGGACCTGAAAATCCATAGAAAATTGCCAAAAAAACAAACCATTGTAACTCGGTGGAACGTGTGGGTGGCCACCAATATCCACTTGGATCAACCTGCATCTACTTTGAACTAGTAACCCACCTGATTTGCACATTGTTGTTGCATCTGTCACAACCTACATGACATTGGCACGCCCAACCTCCTCTATAGCATCCCAAAAAAGATCAAACTGGAAAGTTGCATCTTTTTCCTTTCCAAAACAATCAATAGCTCTGAGAAAGAAAAGCCCATCTATTCATGTAACTATGATGTTGATAAGTGAAGGTTTTGCAATGTTTGTCCACCCATCCATAACTATAGAGCAACTTGCCCTCATCCTCGTTTGTCTCATCTTCTCTTTCTATATAATGGTATTGGACACCTGCCTTTCTAAAATCACCGTCCTCAACTTATGTTCACCTAGTGGCACATATGAAGGTCCTGATGCTACAATTGCACGAATCATCTCCTTATAATAGGGAGAGTGACTAACATGGAAAGGACTGCCATTGGCAAAAAGGAATTTTCTAATCGCATCATTTGTGTCATCGCGATTCAACTTACCATACATCCCTGTAATGGTTGTTCCTATTGCACAAGAACGAGAACCCTTCATTTTGGATGAAGACGTTGTAACAAGAGATGGTGTAGGCATAAGTGTGGTTGCTTTATGTTAGATTTTTATCATTTAATCAATATGATCTAGGATCTTATGTGAGAGAATAACATGCATAACAATAATCACAAGAGACAAGAGACACAAAGAGTTTTCCTCGGGGAATCCATAAAGGAGAAAACCCCGCAACTTCCTTAGAGATAGAATGAGCACCAATAGCAAAAGTAAAACCCAAAAACACAAAGATGATCGCCGACAGTTGTTCTCTCTCTCACTTGTGCGAGCTCCTCCTCTCTCACTCATGCACTACAGTTGAATGAGTGTATGTTTCAAATAGAGAGTCTCACTCTCTATTTATACTAGTTTTCCACTTAACAATTACTCACTAGAGCCGACTTCTCTATAAGAGTCTAATAACCCTAGTACCCCTCAAGTGTGGGGACTTTTTCCCTGACTTACAAAGGAGGGTTAACCTCTATGACTTTACATTACTTGATTACATTAATGATTCTCCCGATAGGAACATCGGGGTACAAAGAAATACAATATATAAAATATACAAGTGAATACATTCCAAAGTTACAAATACATCAACACTCCCTCTTAACTAGGAATGTATTCTCTTGACACGATTCATCAGCACAAGTCTTCGTCACTGGATCATTCATCAAAGATAGATCATCATCAAAGCTGGATCATCATTGGATCATCATCATCATCACTGCTCCCTTTATCTCGAGCAAATGGTGCTATCTCTCAATTCTTCTCGTCATAAAAATTTCTACAAATCCAGCCATTTTTCATGCTGGTTGTAGGCCTAGCCTCCATGTAGGTCTTCATCAACAGAGCCAGCCCTTTTTCATGCTGGATGTACTGTATTTCCCTTGCAAGGACTTCCCCTACAAAGCCAACCCTTTTTCATGCTGGATGCAGCACCTTGCCTCTACAAGAATTTCCCCTACAGAGCCAGCCCTTTTTCATGCTAGATGCAGGACCTTGCCTCTGCAAGGATTTCCCCTACAAAGCCAGCCCTTTTTCATGATGGATGCAGCACCTTGCCTCTGTAATGATTTCCCCTACAGAGCCATCCCTTTTTTATGTTGGATGCAGCACCTTGCCTCTGCAAGGATTTCCACTACAGAGCTAGCCCTTTTTCATGTTGGATGCAGCACCTTGCTTCTGCAAGGATTTCCACTACATAGCCAGCCCTTTTTCATGCAGGATGCAGTACCTTGCCTCTACAAGGATTTCCACTACAGAGCCAGCCCTTTTTCATGTTGGATGCAGTACCTTTCCTCTGCAAGGATTTCCACTACAGAGCCAACCCTTTTTCATGTTGGATGCAGGTCTCAGCACTTACATCCGACCATGGGAGGCCCAGCCTGCCACCATGTCGGAAAGGCCCAGCGATTACATCCATCGACATGGTAGGACACACCATCTACCATCTAAGGAAAGGCCCTACACTTACATATGACCATGGGAGGCACCACCTACCACCATGTCAGAAATGCTCTGCACTTACATCTGACCATAGGAGGCCCTGCCTACCACCACGTCAGAAAGGCTCTGCACTTACATCTGACCATGGGAGGCCCCACCTACCACCATGTCAAAAAGGCTCACGGACTCATCACTTCCCCTTGGAAGGAACCTCAATCTAGAGAACACCAAGCTTCTCCCTGAAGTACTCAAACTTCACTCTGGCCATTTCTAGCATAGAATCACATCAAGGTTGATTACGTCCAAGGATAACCTATGAGCTTTGCTAGGACTGATTACATCCGAGGACAACCTATAGGACTGATTACGTCTGAGCAACCTACGAGCTTCGCCAGGATTTTATGCTCAAACAACCTATCTCATCGGTTATGCTATAACTCCCTCTTTCGAGAGATCTTGATCTGGATCACAAACTAGAGCTTCACTGCTCCTCTCTCACAAATAGTCAAGCAAGTGGCAACATATTTTGCCTCGGCTGTACTCAGTGCCATGCAGGACTCCTTCCTGTTAAATCAAGGGATCACACCTAATCCCATACTGAAGCAGCACCCCGAAGTGCTCTTCCGATCAATGGCACTGCCTGCTCAATCTGAATCCACATAACCCTCCAGGTTAATCTTCTAATTCGTATCATACTTGAGCCCATAGTCAATTGTACCCTTCAGGTACCTCATAATATGCTTTGCAACAATGCGGTGAACATGTCTCGGATCTGGCTCAATGTGTTCACAGTAAAGCAATATCTGGTCTCGTATTCATCAGGTACATCAATGACCCAATCATTTGACGATACATCGTGGCATCAACCGACTCTGATGAAGCATCACTCAATAGCTTCAGGTTCGATTCCATAGGTGTGGCCATGGCCTTGTAGTCCATCATCTCGAACCTCTTCAGAATCTCCACTGCATACTTCCCTTGTCCAAGGGGGATTCCATCCACACTCTGCTATGCCTCCATGCCTAGAAAGTAGTGCATCATGCCCAAGTCCTTCATCTCGAACTTGACAGCAAGTCTCATTTTTGCAACTTTAATGAGTTCCTCTTTCCCTGTCAAGAATAAATCATTGGCATATAACAGGAGCATCACTGGTCTTACGCCTTCAACCTTGAAGCAAAGGTTGGAATCTGCTTTACTCTTGGTAAAGCTTAGAGCCATCAGTAAACTGTCCATCCTGTCGTACCATGTCGAACCTCAGGATCTTCTGCAGTCACTCCCTCTGAAGTGGAGCATCATTCTCCCTCTACCTTTCATACTCTATGTATTGAAACATTCTGTACTGGAGTGACAAGTATCTTCCTCTATTACTAATATTCTATGTATCCATCTAGGGTCTCTGGATACCAAGATCCTCTCTCTTGAACCTTTTCAAAATTTCTTCTCCCGTCCATCTGTGAGCTTGTCATCCTCTAAAGGCTTTCATCTTCAACCTTGTAGCAAAGGTTAAAATCTTCATTACTCTAGGTGATCTCCAATCTCCTCTTTTATGTGGTATACCATGGGTGCCTTCTGAGCTCGTACAAAGCCTTCTTTAATTTGCACACATGAGTTTACCTATCATGAGTCTTAACTTCCAGTGGCTGCAAATGTCTCTTCGTAGTCTATGCCTTCTTTCCGTGAGAAGCCTCATGCTACGAATCTTTCCTTGTATCCCACGATGTTGCCATCTATTGCATGTTTGATCTTGTAGATCCATATGGAAGATACTACAGACTTCCCTTCAGGTCTTTGACATCGCATTCTAGCCATCATTCTTCTTGAACTGTTGTCACTTGTTCTTCGAAACAAGTCTCATCCTTATTTTCTTGTAGGCGATGGTACGCGATCTTTCCTACAAGTCAAATGCATTAGTTGAATGGTTAGAAACATTTCATAAGTCATATTCATAATGACAAATTCTTATGCATAAAGATATAATCATGCAACTATTTTAGCCATACATTAACCCCTTTTTCCATCTATGCCCAAAAGGTGATGCCTAATCCGACTGTAACTTCTAACCCAAGGATGGCCACAAACATTGCATGTCCAACAACATGACCCACCACTTCGTTTGTTGAATTTCTGCTAGAATGGGGCTTAGATACTTTGGTTGCATATAACAAAAGTGGTTTTTTGAGATCATGTGCCTCCTTTGCATATTCAGCCAATGCCCATTGGTGGGTGGGCATTGGCTTGGCTACTCATATCAAGAGACATGGATGAAGTGAATTTTGCACCCCCACTTCCAATCTATTTCCCACTCCCAACTTCACCCTCTGCTTGGGCATCATAATTGGAATCACTATCACTACCATTGTTATCGCTGGAATGACCCATTGTTTGCTGGTTTTAAACTTTTATGTCCAGATTCCAGTGTTTGGCAACCTGCAGCAAGGGTTTAAAGGCTAACAACAAAATATCCCAAGAATACACAACCCAATAATTACAAATTTCAAAACAACAAAAACCACTAAAACCCATGAACAGAAATTTAAAAACAGCAAAATAAAGGTCTTTTTACATGCACAGAATTTAAAAAACAGCAAGAAAAGAGTAAAACACATACACTTGAATTTGAAAACAGCAAGGATGAATGTTGTTGACCCTACCTACACACTGTTGGAAGAAGAAATGATGAAGGAAAACCAAAAAGCCACCAAAATGGCAAAATCTGTGCTCAGCTGCTCAAGAAAATGTCAAAGCTGCTCAAGGGAAATCTCAATCTGTGCTTGTAAATGCTAAAATTGTTGCTCCAGCTAGTAAACCCTCTGCTCCAGTCTTAAACCCCCTGCTCCAGCCTTCAAATAACAAGATTGCTCCTTCTGTTGAGGGACGGTAGCCAGTGGCTGCTCATCCAAGGAAAATTTGATTTTCAACAATGAAATGACAAATAAAACATGAGGGGGGCTGCATTGAGATTCATAATAGGTGGTTAGTGCTTTTCAGTTTTATTTTAAAGTGAGTTTTTGAAGTTTTTAATTTTATTTTTTAAAATTTTCATTCAAAAAAAATTGAAAGTTGTTGGGTGTCTGCGCATCCCCTTTTTTGGGAGGGGGTGCCCAAACACCCCCTCTCTGCAAAGCGTGACCTCCACGTGCCTGGGATGTTTCTCCTTTTGTTTCGCTGAGTTTCACATTTTTAGGGGCATGGAGAAACGTTTCGCCAGACAGCCCCTCATCCCAGGGGCGTGGGAAACGTAGGGAGCGCATCCCGACCCTGGAGGACATGTCCCCATGGAACACTGAAAATTCCTCCCAAGCTTTCCCAAGTTGAAAACAGTCCAGCTTCCTGAAAAACCAGTCCCTATGCATATATTGTCCTCTTTGTTAAAAGAATGGTCCTCACAGAGTATTCTTCTCAATGTTATAGGTTGTAAGCGAAGGATCCTTTTGGGCTTATTAATGGCAAGGGATGGAGTAGTCTCTTTTTAGGATGGTTGGGTAAGTTAGCTTGGGGTTAGGCGTTTTAGTTAGGTAATTTTTCTTTAGTTAAAAAATATATAAGTGGATGATATCATCCATCACCAATCTTATATATTCCTGGAGAACCATTGAAAAGAAATAGATACATTGAACAATATTTACTTTTAAGTGATACTGTACAGTCTGTACCAGGAAATATAGACGCAAACAAATGCGGATCTTATAGTTTGTTGTTGAAAGCAAAAGCATCTAATTGAGATGGTGAAATTAAGAAAAACAATGTGATGAGAAACAGATCCATTAATACATTCAGATCACTCTACAAGCCCTTAAATTTCTGCAGACTCAGACATTCAGACACACTTCATGCAAATATTTCTCTTTGATAGATATTATTTTTCGTGGATTTGGATGCCAACTTCGGTAGCAACAAGCATCTCCATCTCATTTTATACCAAACTATCCAGAATTGAACCTCAGAACCTGGCCATTACAATTTGCACAACACTCTTGAACGAGATTGAAAATGACTGTCAGACTGTTGCATCTAAAAAACTCAAGTACATAAAAATGCTGACAGAAGTCTTAGGACAGGCGGCTTCCAATCCACTGCATGAAGGATTTCATGTTTCCAGGCACTTTAAATAAGAAGATGTGCAGCTGAAATCATTTGTATGATTGGGAATTATCATCAGCAACAGCTTTCTCTGATCTGACTTCATATGCTGTTAAAATGATACTTGCGATGCAAGACTTTAGAATTATGTACAGAAATCGTAAAAATCGACATGCAAATCTTATTTACGAGATTGATTATTCCCTGCCCACCACGCTGTCCTTGTCCCAGAACCCAGCTTTAATAGTTTCTGAAATTCAATCAAATTTATTTTCCCATCCATGTCGATATCAGCCTCCTCCAACAGAGGTTCAATGGATCCCTTAATTCCTGTATGCTGCAGTACACATCACAAATGTGGAACACGCAGCCATTATTAGTGGTTCAAATAACTTCAAAAAACGGATAGAAGACACATTTAGTTAGTGACAAATATCTATGGAGCCAAAAGATGTTTCTGATTTTCATACCATCCTGAGTTCTTCAGCAGTGATGTACCCATCCTTGTCAAAATCAAATTTGTCAAAAGCATCTCTTGAACGCATTTGCCATTTTACAGTGTCGTACTCTTCTAGCTGATGCACATGCAACGTAGCAGCTACAAATTCCTGAAAATCCACTAGCCCATCTCGATTGGTGTCCATCTATCAAACAAAATACGCATTAGAGGCATATGTACCAAAATGATTTCTATGTAATGCTTCAATGTGATAAAACCAGTTATTGAAACCTTTTCTGCAAAGGAAAGCTACAAAACTAGTGGTCAGCATGAAAGATGCAAGCCTAACAAAAGTTCATAAAACATATCAGAGTCAACACAATAGTTTGAATTGGAATCTGGAGATGGAATACATTGTTTGTAGATATTCCATCATCTCAAATGGGCAGTAAGAGTTCAGTTTGTGAACCAAGAACTTCTTCATTAATGTGCACTGTGCAGTAATCTCTATTTTTCAATTTCAAGTTTTCTTTAGTCCATGGAATAGTATGTGACGACTTCAATATATTACACATAAAATCCTAACATACTCGTTAACTAACAATGAAATTACATGCTTATTTTCACAAACAATTAAACCATTGACATGCCCTATTCTCACATCTAAACTAAAGCTCAGCTTAAAAGTAGAATACAAATGTAGAAATTAGTATATCATGACCTCATTTCTGCCTTCGAGAACCCCTACTATAGTGTGTGTATAGTGTGTGTATGTGTATTCACAGTTACATTAAAAATTTGTATTTAAAAAGGCTACAGCTGAACCGTACAGCACAGGTTTACAAAAATTTGATGATTCTTGGAAGACATGGCTAGAATCCAGAGAGGTATAAGCCTACACACTGTGGTGACCTTTCAGATTCCTTCTTGCTTTGAAATCTTTGTATATACCAATGTTGCATGACTCGGACTCGGCAAAGACTCGGCTGGCATGTGACTCTTCGACTCGGGAAAGACTGGAACAGACTCGGCAAGACTCGGAAAATTGAAAAAAACTTTAAATATGATAAATTTTCGGCACAAAAGAGGTTAATGGCATTTGAAATTCAATTCGAGTTCAAATTTCTTAGATTCACGTTAGATTAAGTTTGTGTATATATATTTTTAAAATATCATTAATTTATTTAAAATCTAATTAAATTAAAGATAAAATCTAAAATATATATATATATATATATATATTTTGTATCTATTTTAATATAAAGCCATAATATGTAAATTATATTACAATTATAATTATAAATATATGTGAACATTATACAATTTGTAAATTATATGTAACTTAATATATTATACCCCGGACAATACTGTGAAAATGCAAGATATATGCATGGTTCAATAGCTACTCGAAGTCTCCGGTGTTCCTGTGCCAAGCATCGACCCGACAAGCATGGAAACCCTCTGTCGCTGCTCAACATCGATTTTGTTGGAGGCATGTCCACAACATGGATTTTGTTGGAGGCACGTCCGTTCTTCGATTACTGCCCTTTGATTGCTGTTGGAGGCATGCATGCTGAAGGACACTATTTCGTGGGATATTTTCTGTGCTTTCCGAGTCCATAACGAGTTTGCGCTAAGTATATTCAAGTTTGCCGAGTCAGTGAGAGTTTGTTGAGTCAGCAACAAATCTTACACGAGTACCCGTCTTGGAGGTTGACTCGCCCAAGACTCATGATTACTGTTTAATCTTGGGTGAGTGGTGCTTCACTGGAAAATACTACTTGACAAACTGAAATAATAGAAATATTATTCAATAGTACATTTTATAGAAATTTTACTTTCTGGGATTGAGTCAAGTACTCAATGACAAGTTTACAAAGAGTTTTGGATTTCTTCCCAGTTACTTGGGTCCATTCTCCAACGTGGTCTTAAGACATATTATCTATACTGCTAATAGAAGGGGAAGCTTCTTCTTCCTCTGTGGGGCTAGCTGCATCTCTTGGAATAATCTTTAGATTCTCCACTGGAGTCTTGAGTAATTGTCCTGCATAGCTACTTTATCCATAGGTCTATTCTCCCTTGGGTTGAGAGAGGGGGTTGCTTCAGTATGTATCAAGGGGACTTCGAGCACTGCTTTTGGAGTTGCTGCCTTTTGGTTGAGATCCTTTCTATTTCTATCAGCTAGTGGTTGCATGGGTACCATTCCACCATTTCGATTAGGTTTTCTTTTGGCAAGGGTTTCATTATGATTTGCTTCCCCTAGGTCATGAACAGGGTTGTAATTAGGATAAAAAGTGATTGAGTACCCAACTGCCAAACAAGATTGGAAGTGAAACTTGGCATGCTCATAGTAGAGGTTCTGTTTCCATGCATATTCACCTGCATCTTTAGGGAGCCCTTTGGAAAGATCAATTTCAGCACAAATCCTCACAGAGGTTGTGCATTGCCATTTTAGAGCTACAATAATGAAATTTTCCAATGCCATTTC
Source organism: Pseudotsuga menziesii (assembly GCA_001517045.1). Classification (NCBI taxonomy): domain Eukaryota; kingdom Viridiplantae; phylum Streptophyta; class Pinopsida; order Pinales; family Pinaceae; genus Pseudotsuga; species Pseudotsuga menziesii. The sequence goes on along the minus strand of LPNX010101664.1, from coordinate 181,661 downwards.
CAATCTTGATCAATATCTCAAGATGCTAGAATGGGAGGGGAAGGTTAAGGAGCCTTAGTCATAGTGAAGCAAAGGTTAAATAGTCCACTGACGGGTCAAAGGTAGGGTCCCAGGGCTCCATGCAAAGATTGACAGAGCCCCAAAACTAGGGGCCAGAGTGGCAAATAATGTCCCTATGAGTCGTTGCATCAAACTCATTAATTAAGAAACCTCATGCACATAGGTAGATATAAGCCTTCTCCAATAGAAGGGGCTTTCATCTTTAAGAAACCCAACTATGCAGATCCATCAATCTAGGCCCCAAGCCAACAGATTGTGTAATGTTCCATTTTTGACAAGCTAGGGGGTCACTTAAGTGACATGAGTAATTAAAGTGGCATGCATGCATAATTAAAGCGGCATGCATGCGTAATTATGTGGCGTGCATTTTTAAAATGGCATGCATGCGTAATTAAAAGACGGAAAAAGGCCAATAAGCCATTTAATTAATTAATTAACAGAGAAAAAGGCCGAAAAGTTAATATAAGAGGAAAGGGAACCCTAAAAGCTCATTATGGATTGTTATTTGTGAATTTGAGATTGGAGAGCTATCTCAGCTTCAGCTTTTTTTTGGCATTGAGGACGGATACCCTCGCAAACACTGGGTTCGGTGGTGAAAGGAGAAAGGGGAAGGTGGTTTTCACCCAGTCCACCAGAGGTCAATTCCCACCGAGACATGGCCCATTGTGATAAGGCTCAAAGGGTAGACGCCCTTTGGATAGGCTACCGCCTGAGTCACAAGTTTCTGGTATATTCTGGCTTGCAGGCTGTCAGTTTATACCACGAAGGTTATAGTGGCAGCCGGCTGATTTGATCCTCGGCCTGGCCCGCCTGAGTCACAAGTTTCTGGTATATTCTGGCTTGCAGGCTGTCAGTTTATACCACGAAGGTTATAGTGGCAGCCGGCTGATTTGATCCTCGGCCTGGCCCGCCTGAGTCACAAGTTTCTGGTATATTCTGGCTTGCAGGCTGTCAGTTTATACCACGAAGGTTATAGTGGCAGCCGGCTGATTTGATCCTCGGCCTGGCCCAGACAATTGCGACGAGTTACCGATTCCTCTATCAAAAAAATAGAGAAAAAGGCGGAAAAGTTAATATAAGAGGAAAGCGAACCCTAAAAGCTCATTATGGATTGTTATTTGTGAATTTGAGATTGGAGAGCTATCTGAGCTTCAGCTTTTTTTGGCATTGAGGACGGATACCCTCGGCAAACACTGGGTTCGGTGGTGAAAGATCCACCCTAGCCAATTTGGATAGTAGATCATTCAGATCTACTACTGTGCGCATCATTTCAGAAGAAGTTGGTTACTTTGTGGGCAGAGATCGAATCTCTTGCAGCTGGGCATATTCTCCTTGGAAGTCTGAGTACAAGAGAGAAGCATTCTTGAAGGAGGACACCTTGTTCATTAAAGAGGAAGGGCGAACTTGCATTCTACATTGGTGCAGATATTCATTTACCAAGGGAAGGTGCATTGGTTAAGACTGTGTATTCTCCATCCAACAAGGGCGCATTACCGTGTTCAGAATGGCCTCTCATTCCATCGAAGACACATTGCAATTCTGATCCAATACATTCCATAAGGGACGCATTAGTAAAGGGAGAATCTACAAATTATCTGCTGCTTTAAATAGTGAAGTGAAAGGCAACTTTCCTTGTTGAAGAGGGGCGACTTATTGTGGGAGAAGGTGACTTGCAACAGTATACATCTCACTTTCATGGAAGGCTGCTACAGCACTTTATAGTCACCTTTGGAGACAGTCCCAGCCTCATCTTTGTTGCTGTTCGATTTGGGAAAATAACACTTGTTTATCAGCCTTTCGTGACCATCTAGAACAGTCAAATCGTGGCTGTGGGGGAGATATCTTGCGGGTTACTCTCTGCTGCCTCAAACCGCTTATCAATTGGCCATCTACAGCACTTTTGGACTTAAGTTACTGCTGCTACTAATTTTCTGAGATAGATTTGTCATTCAAGAATTGTCATTGTCACCTACAGGATTGTAAATCAAATCTGAAAGTTTGCAAGATCATTATATGTCTGACAATGATATGTTGTGGTATGTATTGGAGGATTAATGTTGTTTTATGCATAAAATTAGTGTGCATTTCATAAGCATTTTGAAACAAGCCTTGTACCACACCCTAAACCAAAAAGAAATCCAATCTTCAAACTTATACACCTACAGGAGTGTACTATCAAAGTGTTTGATGAAATGCATTAAACAAAGAAGTCAGTAATACACAATCAGGGAAGGGGGAAATTAAGATCAGATTTAAGGCAGAATCTTACAAATTGGAAACTTAGTCCATGCTTCAGATATAAATTAGTCTGTTATTTGATGGTCTTAGCCAAAACGATAGTGGGAATGGTGGCATCCTTTTCCATGGAAATAGAATGCTTAGCAAAGCTTTATAAGCCTGAATATGAAACAACATTTTTAGTAGACATATTCCCTTTGCAGAGGTCAAAAGGACTACAGGCAAGCGGAAAGAAGCAGCTCGATTCAGGTTCGATGGCATCAGTCTTGGCTGAGTAATATGGCTTGAGGAAGCGCGAATCCAAGGAGGTCATAGCGTGAACTTGTAGGGGTGCGATGGAATCAAGTCCACGATGGCTAGCGTAGAAACGCTAGCTGTGGAGAAGGGAAAAGGAGAGGGCACCCATTTATGATTATGGCTTTATGACTTTCTATTGGTGTATATCGGAAACAATTTTCCGTCTCCAAGTATTGGAAATTGGAAACAAGAAATGGTTTTTGGAAATAGGTAAAGAAAGGGACTAAAAAGTATCGGAGACTTGGGGTAGACTTCTTAGGATATTGCAGAAAATGGGTTTTCCATGAACCAAATCCTTAAATTATCATAAGAGACAAGAGTGCACACCATGTACAACAATGTAAACATGGAGCAAAACTCCAATATAGATAAGCTAGATGAGTTACACTATGCCTCCTAAAAGAAAAGGAGAACTTTCTTCAAATAACATAAGGCATTCATCCATTCATTCACATGTTCCCTCAACAATGATTAGTATGACAATACCTCTATATAAATCTATTCACTCATTGCACATGAGGCCCTTTCATTAGCCCAACCACAATAAAATATTCATTTAGCCCCATATATGCCCTCCTTAGGGTCAGATCATACATTTAACCCCATATATGCACCCCTTGGGTCATATCTTTAGTATCCTCCTTCGGAAATCTTTAATACCAATTGTTAAGAACCAAATCCTTAATATAACATAATATAACAAAGCACACACCATATACAAAAATCTAAACGTGGAGCACAACTCCAATATATATAAGAGAGATGAGTTACACAATAAACTCTTTAAAGAATAGGAGAACCTCCTTCAAATAATTGAAGACATTCATACATCCCATTCACATGTTCCTTCAACAATGACTACATTACCTCTATACATAACTATTCACTCATTGCACATGAGGCCCCTTCATTATGACGACCACTATTACATATACATTTATTTCTTTACATATACATTTAGCTCCATATATGCCCCTCATGGGGTCTGTTGCCGCCTAATTCGCACCTCGGGTAACGTGGCAGAAATCTTCAAGCCACTGAGTGCGACCTTGGGGGCAAGCTCGAGCCAAGTGCTGTCACCTGATACTCAGCTCCTCCATCTAGGCCAACTCCTAGCAAAGCCAAGGGGGGTGGACCCTAATGAAAAGCAAAATCTAAGATTTTTACTCTACGAGAGAAATAATTAATTCTAGGAGTTTTAATATGGAATGGATGAAATTAAGAAATTACCAATTACCGCCAACAAAATTTAACCTTAGCAACACCTTAACTCAAATTAGATACACAAAATTCAATGACACATTGCGAGATTAACTTATGCAAAAAGGAACAGAATAGACCAGTGCCAAAATGAAAAGAGTGCTTGCAAATGTGGGTTGCTAGTGTAGTCTCAGTGAAAGTATTGCAGTGTCTCAGTTGGTAAATTTTAAATTATTAAATGAATTGATTAAGGAATGGGTAAATTGTGGGTTTGGCCCAACAAGTCAAGTCCCTTCGAACTGAGTGCTAAAGCAGTAATACCAAGTGTCCAACAGGGCGATGATAGACCTGCTTAGAGTAGCCCCCTGACTCTGTAGTGATTACCCTTTGCAACCTCCCGAGTTCTCGAGAAAATTACTTGTGTGGATTTTCCTATTAGATCTAGTAACTCGTATCCGTTTCTGATACAACCAACTGATCAGACAAGTTCCAGCGGTGTAGAGCATACGGGGAAGGAGTCTTGGTTTATTTTAAAGTTTTAGAACAAGTTTTCTGATTTAGAAAAAAGATAAAACCCAGGAGTCTCTTTCCAGATTCAGTACTTGAGCAAGCCCTTATCCACGAACCTGTACTCGGGAAAGCGAGGGGGTTTATTTTAACTTAGCAGTGCATAACAAAATTGTTTTTGTTTTTTAATTACTACACTGCTCAAATCTTTTCCCTTATGGTACTTCGGTATAGCGCAGTGGGTAAGTATTCAAGTTACTTTTGCACAACTCAAACAAAGCATGAAATGATAAAGAAAGACAACTATGCTACCAGCATATAAGAAAACAGAAAAATGACACCGACACAAATCCCCCAAGGGGGATGGGGACCGGGCTCTGCTGAGCCTAGTCAAACTTGTTTTTATTAATCGGTTACAATGCTTCAACAGAAAATGCTCTTTGGTCCTTGTTATCTAGGATCCAAAGGCTTACAACATGCAAAGGAAATAGGCCCAGCTAAGGGGAAAGCCTCCTGGGAGCTTTGGATGTTCAAAAAAGCTAATTTCGAGCAAAGTTTTCTTCTCTTTTTTGATGGCCCTGCTAAAAACCAGCAAGCATATGTCAGTGAAAGATGCCCAAAAACACTTTGGAAGTGTCTTTGGGCGCATGCAAAAATTAACAAAAAAAATCTAAGTAACAACTGATTACAAAAACAAGGAAACAACTAAGTGAGGTAAGCTAGAAAGCTTGCCTTCTTAGGATCTTTGCTTGCCTCTTGAGAAGAATGGCAAGAAAATCTTAAGCACAAAATGCTAGATCAAACTTTAAAATGCATAAAAACTCTTTCAACAAGCTTTTTTAATTTTCAAAATTTTTAAACTTGCGGAAAAAGGGAAAAGTAACTAGATCTAGAATTTTAAATGTGCCTTTGAAGCAGACTAGAAATAGAAACTTTTAGACATCAGATCTACCTTTGATATGACTTTAGATGCTAGATTTAATACAGAAACATTTGAAACCGAAAGAAAATTTTAAGAAATTTGTGGATCAAAAGTTAAAGAACCCAGAGTAGAGCAAGCAATAAAGGACAAAAAACACCTCCTTGGTGAGATCAGAGGGACAAAGCTTATTTTCCAATTTTACTGAAGGAAAGGTAGAGCACATTCGCTCATCAATACTCCAGCTTTAGCTTCCTGCAAAAGATTATCAACACTAGCAATGGGGATTAAAAATACCTGTGTAAACCGAAAGAGACTACAACAACAATGTAGATCCAAGCATGAAATCATACATATATCAAATAGTCTTCTTCGACTTGCAATAGAATAGTAACCTAACAAGAATTACCTTTTATCTTTACAAAAATACCATTTCCTTCTGAAAGCATGTTAATCCCAAACATATGCAAGCATGAAAACAAATACAGGTTACCTCACTAATGTAGAGTAAACTCTATCCAAACATCCATAGATCCCACACAAAAATTGCCTCCAAAGCCTTTTATTCACAATACTCAAGAAAACTATTACAATATTACAAGCAGAGGTTCCACCTTTTTTGATCCTGAACAAAGGAGAAAAGACCAGCTTATATAGGAAAAGGGAGACCCAGGGGGGCCTCATCAATACTGAAGATGAAGTCAGAGTTGAATTGAAATTGTGTTGAGTTGAACAGAGGAGGTGATTGACACCTCTCTCACCAAACTCCTTCAACGAATAAAAAATTTCCAGCACATACCAACCAAAGAATAAGACTGAAGAATATACCACTCACTACCCACGCGTGAGTGTATGGCTATGTGTGATGTGAGCTTCACCCATAAAATATTCGTTGATCCAAGCTTTGACGTATGGTAAATGAAATCAAATCATAAGTGAAGGGGGTCGAAAGGAGGCCCACTCCTTGCTATTTGCCATCACCATAATGGCTAGCGTGAACCCCCACATACCTTGCTCACGATTCGAAAATAGCTTGATGTCACCCTCATCACGTGATTGACCAAAGCATGGAATATTAGCATAAGCCAAGGTTTGTCTTCTTCCATTTTTATTTTTAAATGGTGACATGGAAAGTGGGGTCTACACCCTCAACTTGCAAGTGTAGCGTGAGCCTTCCCTTGGTGTATTTGACGTCACCACTTTAATATAATCCGTAACCACTTACTTTATAACCAAACTTTGACTTCAAATGAGTGGAGGTATGAATCGCTAGTCACATGGGACCCTTGCCATGTCACTCAAATCAAAGTTTTAATTGATTTTGACTTTTTTTTTAAATTTTGACTTTAGTGCCAATTTGTCCAGATTTAGCATTAAAATGTTATTTTATGCACTTTTAGCCCAAATAATGCCTCACGGGGTGCTCCGGCTGCCCGATTGATGTAGAAAGTGGTCCCATGGGTAAAGTGGACGCTCCGGGTGTGAAAACGAGTGTCTCCACGTCAGAAACGGACTCCGTATCTGACTTTTATTACAATATGAAGTTTTTTAATTAAACCATTAAAAAATGGCTTAAAAAAGGGAAAAAAATATTTTTTGCGGAAATTGACGAAACTCTAGGGGGACCTAGTACATGTCCATATGACTCAATTCGAATGCCTAGCATGGTGAAAAACACCAACACGAAGGCTCTAATAACCTCCCTAGGCCGCAACACCAAGATGACTACCCCAGCTTTGGAGGTGTGAGTGAAAAACTCAGAAATTATTAGTCATTTGTTCAACAACCAATAATAACCAAGGGAAAAAACACTCAAGGCTAGTCGGCTTGATGCTTAAGTCTGGGAAGCCGAGCCTTTTATAAAAAATTAAATGCTAGGACATTTTTACAATTTCCCCAAGGGAGAATGAACATGTGTTACAAAAAATAAAACGACCCTGGAGACCTGAAAGGACCTTTGAACTCTGAATATGAACAAGTATCTTGTTCATCACTGGCGGCTCACTGAAAGTCCAACTAGGTGCAGCCTAGTCGGTAACATCTAGCTCCAACTGTGGGACGTGTGATTGATCTGAACTTCGTGGAAATCGATCATACGAGAAACCTAAAATATCTGGTTCCTGCATAAAAACTAGGATAAGTCAGTCACATGTATATAGATAACCAAATGAAACAAAATAAGCGGCAGTATATGATACAAAAATGTTTTTTTTTAACAACTAATATACAGAAAATAATGTACAAAGTAATATACATAAAATGAACTAAGCTAATAAATAAAGTACGAAGAGAGGTTTAGAGAGTGATGATACAAAGATGCCCCCATGGGCATCAGATATTTTCACTGAAAAACAGTTTTAGAATCTGTCCGTTGACAGGCAGACTCTGCTTTTCCCCATCCATGTCACTGAGATAAAAAGAGTTGTCACCCGCCACATCATGAATAATGTAAGGACCCATCCATAAACTGTCAAATTTTCCGTGCTTTCCCGACTTTTCTCTTCATTTGTCCCAAAGTAACACCGTGTCTCTTGTCTGAAAAACCCTTGGTTTGGATGAGTTGTCAAAATTTCTCTTAACCTTATCCTGATTTTTAATACTCTAATTAACGACCCTTCTTCTTATCTCGTCCAACTCTATCAGCTCATTTATTCTACTCTGAAAGTCATCCTGATATGAACTTGAATCTTGCAGACTCTGATACACTGGTAACTGAAGATGAATAGGCAAAGTCACATTCATGCCATAAACCAACTCGAAAGGAGATTTTCTCGTTGCACTTTTCTTAGTAATTCTATCCGCCCAAAGTGCAAACTTGATTTTACTATCCCATGCCTTCTTGTTGTCACCAACAATCTTTTTTACGATGGTCATCAAGTTTTTATTGCTTGACTCAGCCAGACCGTTTCCCTGGGGATAGTAATTTGAGGAATGGGATAGGATGATGCCATATTTAAAGCAAACTGAAGACATTGCTACTGAACTGAAAGCTTTGGCATTATCTGTGGTTATCTTAGCAGGAACCCCAAATCTAGTGATGATTTTGTCTTCCAGGAAGGCCATAACCACTTTTTCAGTTGTTTCTTTAGTAGGTATGGCCTCTACTCACTTGGTAAAATAATCTGTTGCTGTTAAAATCCAAGTATAACCATTACTTGAATTGTCTTTAAATTTCCCAATGAAATCAAGACCCCATTGCTAAAAAGGGGCCTGGATTACTACCGGCTTTAGGGGTAATGCAGCAAGCTTTTGTTTTCCTGTGAACAGTTGACATTTTTGGAAATTCCTAACAGACTTGTGCACATCAGTAAATAAATTGGGCCAATAGTATCCGTCTCTAAGGATTTTGTGAGATGTGGTTTTGGCTGCAAAGTGGCCACCACAAAATCCTGAATGAAACTCCTCCAGGAGTCTTCGATATTCTTTTTCATCCACACACCTAAGTATGAGACCATCCGAGTTTTTCCAACCCAATCCCTCTTGGGTGAGGCAGTACTTAGTGGCTTGCAATCTTAGTGATCTTCTCTTGTGGCCCATTAGATGATCGGGACATGTTAAGTTGAGGAGGTAAAATATAATGTCGGCATACCACTGTTGGTGTTGAAGATGTTGAACTCTAGTTGAAATGGATGATGCTGGTGAACTGTTCTGACAGACCATACCTAAGGCTTGTTCATTTCCCTCTGTCATCATCTTGGCAAGTCCCTGCCCCTTGATTAATTTAGTGGGTTTGATCTCCAAGTCATATTCCTGGATCTTTGATACCCACTTCCCCCTTATACCAAGGCAATCTTGCTGAGACAAGATATCCTTCACAGCTGAATGAGGGACATAGCCAACCACTTTGGAGTAACCTATATAAGTTCTGAAGTGTTTCAAAGATTTGACAAGGGCATAGGCTTGTTTTTCCATGGTAGTGTACTTAAGTTCAGAATTATGCAAGGATCTACTCATGAATGCAATGGGTTGTTCTTGACCCTCTTTGTTCTTCTGCAACAAAACTCTGGCAATTGTGTCTTCTGATGCAAATGAGAAAATCTGGAAGTCTTTGGAATAATCAAGACTTATCAAAACAAAAGACCTAGAGATGCAGTATTTTATGGATGCAAAATATTCTTTACCTTCTTTATCCCATTTAAACTTAGCATCTTTCTTTAGTAGCTTCTGCATAGGTTTCATCAATTCTGCTAAGTTTGGTATGAATCTCCTTATAAATTTGACCTGACCAATGAAGGACTATAGGGATTTCTTGTTATGGGGTAAGGAAACTTTCTTTATAGCTTCTACTCTCTTTGGGTCAATTATGACCCCATCTTTGGAAATGATGTGTCCAAGCAACTAACCCTTATCAACTCCAAGTGTTGACTTAGCTGGGTTCAATGATATGCCAAACTTCCTGCATCTCTCAAACACTTTTTTGAGATGAGATACATGGTCAGATCTTTCTTTTGAAAAAACAGTAAGGTCATCCTGGTAGATTTCTATTATGTTCCCAATTAGCTCATTGAAAGCATAATCCATGGCTCTTTGGAATGTTGCACCTGCATTCAAAAGACCAAAAGGCATCCTTAAATACTCAAATGTTCCCCAAGGTGAGGTGAAGGTGGTTTTGTGTCGATCCTCTTGTTTTACTAGCACCTGGTTATATCCTGAGAAACCATCTAGCATGGACATTATACCAGATCCAGTTACTCTCTGCAGTAATGTTTCCATATCAGGTAGAGGGTAATTGTCCTTTATGCATGAAATATTCAAGTTTCGAAAATCGATGCATATCCTCAACTGCCCATTCTTTTTTCTTACCACAACCAAGTTTGAGCACCACGATGAATGTCTGGTAGGTGCAATGATGCCAGCTGCCAACATTTTCTGTAGTTCTTTCTGGACCATGGAAGCCAACTTGGGATTTATTCTTCCAAGTTTTTGCCGAAAAGGTTTAGCTTTAGACCTTAGGGGGATAGTATGTTGGAATACGTCATCCCGATAGGATTTTAACTCATCATATGTAAAAGCAAACACATCTCTGTACTCCTTTACTAACTCTATTAAATCTTTTCTTTCTTTATCAGAAGTACCTTTTCCAATTTTTATATTTCTTGGTTCTTCATCAATACCAATGTTTATTTCTATGTAATCATCCAACTTTATTGCTTCTTTCTTTTTATATATGTCCTGTCTATCAAAAGTGTGCTCCCATTCAATAACATTCATGGGAATAGGGTTTCTTGGCTGATCCTCTTGTTCAACATGAGAGCTTTGCTCATCTTGATAGTTGATCTGACAGTCGGCAAATTCATGCATATTGTTAATAAATCTTATGATCTGATCGTCATCTTGAAAAACTTGCAAATGATCAAGGTTATCGAGGATTGAAGGCCTGAAATTTATTTCAAATTTTCCATTTCCTTTTATCAATTCCTCTGTGAACTCTAATGTCGAAGCTGCAACTGCAAGTCTATCTGCCTCACTATTTTCAGCGCGGGGAACTGCTATCAGGTCTAATGCACTAAAATATCCCATGATGGCCCAAACTGTATTTCGATACTTTTTAAGCCTTTCACTTTTACATGCAAAAGTTTTCTTAACTTGGGAAATAATTAGATCCGAATCACCTTTGATACTTAACACTCTGATACCCATATCCTTAGCAATCTCAAGTCCTAAGACTAGTGCTTCATACTCCGCCACATTATTGGAAGCATCAAATTCAAGTCTGTAAGCAAAATTGAATTTCTTGTTTGAAGGTGAAGTTAAGACTATACCGGCTCCTTTTCCAATTTCGGAAAAGGCTCCATCAAAACTCATTCTCCATAGCTCATCATACTCCTCATCATTAGCCTTTTCTCTGATCGGTATAAGATAATTGGCATAGATAGCATGGTTTCCCAGGTTATTTGTCTCACAAATATACTCATTATTTGGCTCATCACGATCTTCTACATGATACTTTCTTTCCTTTTCTCTATATAACTTAACATGTGCATCTTCAAAAGCAAGAATCATGGCGTAAGTCCAGTCCATTTGAATAGATCCTCCCAAAGATGCAGCCCATTTTTTCGACAACAAAATTCCCCATCTGTCAGGAACATCTATGACTACTATGTTCATGGTTACACCTATGTCAGGGTATGCTACTAGTTTGACTGGAAAATTTAGAATTATACCCACGACATCGATTTCTCTTGAATCCATGGCGCATACATTCTGGTAAGGCCTTGAGATAGTTAAGCCCATTTGTTCCATGAATTTTCTAGTCATGATGTTTGATGACGCACCTGAATCAAGCATGCAATTGTGCAACAATTTGTTCTCTGCAATCAAAGAAATGTAGAAGGCAGGATGATCTTCTTTATTAGGATCTCTACTATGCAAGATAATGGGGACATCTTCATTGAAGTAAGCCAGCTTCTTGGAAAAAATTTCTTTAGGTTTATCCTTCTCATTTTCTTTTGAGTTGACTAGTTTCTCTTTAGGATTCTCAATAGTTGTTTCCTTAGATTTTCAACTATATTCTCCTTAGGTTCTGCTAAGGTTTTCATAAAAATATCTCTTTGACTTGGAATTTTGAGGATCTCAATTACAGGGACAAAAATCTTAGCACTTGACAACCAATTACCCAAATCAATGTTTAGATCTAGAGGGGGAGGAGTTTTTACCTTTGGCATATGCTGACTTGACTTGGTTGGGATCATGTTTTTCTTCTTCTGATAAACCACCCCTTTGTACCTCTCCATAATCTGTTCAGGTGAAGGCTTTTCGCCAAAAATCTTAGTAGCATTATCCTTTTCCTGACTGTAGTGCTTGGCTTGCTTCCATTTTTCTTTTGAAATATGATGAACTTGCCCTACATTGTTTATATAGTCATGACCTCTAGAATGTCCTACAAAGTTATTCATTTCCATCTATTCATGTTCCATAATGTAGCAGAATTTTGGACAAGTAGATTCTTCATGAAGTTCATCACAAGGTCGACAATAGGGAGGAACCTCATCACTCACCATGTTGTTTGTTTCAAGTTGATTTGGAGGTCTCTGCTCACAAGGAGGATACTTCTTTTTCCACTCCTGGTTTTGTCTAGGATGGAATTTTTTATGATTTTGAGAAACCTATGCTTTTTCCATGTTGTTTATCCTATTTTGCATAGCATTCATCTGGGAAATACAATTTATCATCATTTGTTTCATCATGTCAGCTACTTCTTTCATTGATTCCTTGCCTTCATCTTTTCCTTGAGGCTCTATTGTTTTTTCTCTGGTATCCTAAGTTTTGGAAGATGAAGTGGTGCCTCTAACAAATCCTAGAATGTTAGACTTTCCTGCAGATTGCATGTTTCTGTCAATCTTTTCAGCTATTTCCATGGCTTTCTTCAAGTTGTCAGGTTCTTTGTCTCTAAGTTGGTACATCATTTCTCCCTCGAATGCTTCTGTGTAATATATGAGAATTGAGGTATTTGATGGTTTAATATCAGTCGGGCATCTGCCCACCATATCTCTGAACTTTTTATTGAACTCTTCTATGGTTTCGTTTTCCTTCTTTTTAGTGTTTGTTAAGGCAGCCAAAAGGTGCCTTTTCTCTTTTTTATCCCCCCATCTTTTATTGAAAGCAGTTTCAAATTCCTGGAAGGTCTTGATACCATCGTCATCCAGGGAGGCGAACCATTCAAAGGCATCAACTTCAAGAGATAAGGCAAACAACCTCATCTTTACATCTTCATGGTTGACGTTGTGACACCATTTATTGTAGCACTGCGAAAAATCCAACAAATGAGACTTAGCAGTTATAGCATCGTTTCGATAAAAATATGGAACCTTCTCAATGGCTTTATCTGGGATGTTATGAGGCAATTACGACAGAATAATCCAGAGGTTTAAATAAAGTACCCATGGTACTATGTGAATTATTTGATTGAGAAGTATCAACAAATAAAAGGTGAATATCTAAGATTGACTCAGATGAAAGATCGTCAAGGATCTTATGAAAAGCTAGCTTGCTTTTCCTCATATGGTAAACCTTTTCAGGCTTAGGAATGAACTGGAGCAAGTCTTCAGAGTTTCTTCTTGTAGAACGCCTTGGTAAAATTAAAGGTAGTGGAGTCGCCAGATGACTTGAGTAAGTTGATTAAACTACAACATTCATCAAACAAAGCGAAAACAAGAATGAAAACTCAAAAAGTCATATTCCAGGAATAGAAAGATTTATCCTCGGCAATGGCGCCAAGGGTTGCTAGTGTAGTCTCAGTGAAAGTATTGCAGTGTCTCGGTTGGTAAATTTTAAATTATTAAATGAATTGATTAAGGAATGGGTAAATTGTGGGTTTGGCCCAACAAGTCAAGTCCCTTCGAACTGAGTGTTAAAGCGGTAATACCATATTTGCAAGCACTCTTTTCATTTTGGCACTGGTCTATTCTGTTCCTTTTTGCATAAGTTAATCTCGCAAGGTGTCATTGAATTTTGTGTATCTAATTTGAGTTAAGGTGTTGCTAAGGTTAAATTTTGTTGGCAGTAATTGGTAATTTCTTAATTTCATCCATTCCATATTAAAACTCTTAGAATTAATTATTTCTCTTGTAGAGTAAAAACCTTAGATTTTACTTTTCATTAGGGTCCACCCCCCTTGGCTTCACTAGGAGTTGGCCTAGACGGAGGAGCTGAGTATCAGGTGACAGCACTTGGCTCGAGCTTGCCCCCAAGGTCGCACCTAGTGGCTTGAATATTTCTGCCACGTTACCCGAGGTGCGAATTAGGCGGCAACAGGGTCATCATACAAACTTAACCCCATGTATGCCCCCCCCTTGGGCACTGTCAAGGTTAAACACTAGAAAAAAGTTTGTAGAAAGGGGAAGAAAGTTTTCAAGTAAAATCTATAGTTATGTATTGAATTCGTAATTTCATTAGCACACAAAAGCAATAAAATTATAAAACATAATTTATAACTTGGATTTCAATGAATAAACAAATAGGTTTTTTGTTGCAATTTGAACTCATATTTAATGTTCATAATTCACAGTACATATATTTAAGGCCTTCAGAAACAAAATAATAAATGTCAAAGATTTCCTAATCGCCTTGCAATTACCTAAACAATAAGCTATACTAATAATTTTTACATCATAACTTTGGCAGCTTGCATGAATGTGATTTTTAGCATATTATTAGCATATTTGGTGATTTCAACTTATTTGGTTAAATTTTCCCTCTAGAAGGGAACCCCACTATAGTTTTAGTGGAAGAACCTTTTGTGCATAAAATTCTAATTTTGTATGGCAGCCTACATATTTAAAACAAAAAGATCGATTGCAATTCACTTCTAGAGGTGCCACAACTTTCATATTTTCATTCTTTAGGCAACACCTTGCATTAATATTGCATTTTATAGATGTCACGACTTTCTATTGAATCGCTGTTATTGTGCTATATGGCTTCTGCATTTTCTATGTAACTCTAAGTTTTTCCTAGTTCCCTTGCATCAAGTCCCAAATTATAGTACTTATGAACCAGAAAGTACCATTTTTTTCTCTTACTACAACGACACACACATTTCAACAACTTTTTGAGTTGAAGAAAGGCAAAAGAATACAACATTGACCAACAGATTGATTGCACCAAGAGTAGCAAGGTGATTACAGCCCAGTATGAGGGAGATGTTGTCACATAATGTTATGTAACGTGACAGTGGACACTACCAAAAATAAAAAGTAATTAATTTTTTTTTATGTTGGCTCACAAAATAGAAAATTAAAACCAAAGGAAGGGTTTAAATTTCTCGAGATGTAATTTCTTTCTGAATGTGTTAAAACTTGAGGTAAAAAAAATTACACCTCAAGAAATTGGATCCCTCTCAATGCTTGATAGATCCAGGTTTAAAATTTATCTATACCAGTATTTTAGCATACCACTGGGAACTTTTAGAGTTTGTGATGTGTCTCTCCAAAAAGATGTGGGAGTTATCCTCTATGCAGACAGTACATGATCCAATTGATCAATTCCTTCATGCAACTCACCTACACATTATTATCTATTTTTCATATACAATATAATCCTTTTATAAGTATAATATATTTTTAATATTGGATACTGTGCATTAATATACCATAACTTTTATACATAGTAGCAGGGAGGCACAACACAACCCCTAAGTCAGGTACATGTCTCAAAGACAGGATACATGAGAAAGGCCTTGCCAAAAGATTCTTACCCTCTCTTATAAGCACATCAACATCTCCCACAACTTCATAAAAAAAAAGAGAAAAAGTAAAAAACTCAATTAAAAGAACAAAAAATCTCACCTAAGCTCTATGGCAGACCCCACAACCCAAATCAACCTGGAGAAGGAGAGCATATCTGTTGATAACAAAGAACAAAATGAACCAAATGAACCAAATGTTGAGTTGGAGACTTGACTTTCGGCTTGTAAGTTGAAATTTTTAAAGTTTAATGTTTTGTAACTATATATTATCTTTGTAATACACTATAGTATAGACTCTCAACTCTTATTAGACATACCTATCTTTGATTAATCCAAGATATTGTGATAATAGATAATTGTTCAATGGTTATTGATCATTTAATGATTTTAAAATCTAAAATTTGAAATTTCAATTTGTATTTTTTAAAATTTTAATTCAAGTCTCCTTGTACCTAGATTTCAAAAATGGCGTACGTGTACTCGTACTTGTATCCACATCTCTTTCCAACTATGATTTTATATAATGATAATATATAGTAATATAGGTCATTAAATATTATTATTTTGTAATATCAATTTAGTATAATATAGGACCAGTCTCTTGGTTAATCTTGATTTTCTACTTGAGAAGGATGCCTCGATGAGTTATGAAATGAGGATTGAAAATGACGAAATATTCAAATTTTTCCATGATAAGGCCTTATGTAATTTTATTTTATAATACATGAATTGGTATGTATGCTCTATTACAACTTAATCCCTCACCTAAGGTGTGAAAATCCCTAATACACAAGAGGAGAGTCAAGGGAAATTAAGACTATGGCCACTATTACCTCATCAATCCCTCTTCTACATTTTAGGTTGGGAAAGATTTCAACACAAGGGAGGCTTCCTTAAAGACAACAATCTATCTCTTTTATTCAAGGATTTGAAGAGGCTTGATAGAATAATTGTTCTTCTAGTGAATCCCACATATCATTAAAACCAAAACAATATTTAGTCTTTTAAGCCTCTTCAAATCCTTGACTAAAATGTGACCCACATATCCTCCAAGATGTGAATCAAATGTGAATCCAATATTTAATGATATGCATACCCTCAGCTAAGGTGTGACCTGTTGATGTTCTCCATGGTTCCAACATCGGGTAAACATTCTACAAATAATTCTCTTAGAGGGGTTTCGCAACCCAGGGAGAGAATGACCTCATCGTAGCCCTAATTAGTCATGTGTTGACTATATGTATTGTGGCTCGAATGCTTAGTCTCGTCCAATATGTTAAAGATAATGCAGCTGCGAGACCCATTCTCAGGGAGGATGTTACCCTAGTCAGTTAACTAGGGTTCCTGGTTGGTTAACCAGGCAGAGTAAGTCCCTAGAAGGTACCCTAGGGCCCTCAATAGTCTCCTGGGGTTCTTGGTCTGGGACAAAGAAAGTTGATGCCATGGAAAAGTCCCTAGCATGTGGCTAGGACCCCTATATGTCTCTAGGGTTTTCTAGTCTGGGACCAGATAGCTTGGTCATGAGGACCAAGCAGATCCTACAGGTTGAGATAGAGACTTCCTTGTCTAGGACCAGGAAAATTCTTGGTCTGGGACCAAGCAGTTTCTGTAGGTACTTGCCTGGTTAGTTAACCAGGTGGATCTTGGTCAGATGACCAAGATGATGATGTGTGATGTCCTCATATCCTAAATGGTTATGCTAGGTTGTTTCTCAAGGAAATGGCCGCCCTTTGATGATATCCCTAGTACTTGACCTTTAGGAGCAGTGTGCAGGACTAGAGGATCACAGCACCCTGTTTGGACCTTCCCTATACGGTGATAATGAAACACGTGTGGACAATATACCCTGAGAGAGAAAGATTAAAGTCCTTGGTCTTGTGGGTAAAAGGGTTGTTTCCCCACCTTGATGGTACACCTTGGTATTGTGAATGAAAGGGTTGTCTTCCCACCTTTATGTGACCCCTCTTGTTGACTTGTGGTCTTATGTTTCCCTATTGATCCTAGCGCAAATCTTGATTGTGGTACCTTGACCCTTTTGCTATGACGACTTAGCTTTATTGTTTTTATTTTGTTATGACATTTTAACCTTGGTACCCTATCCTAAGTCAACTTAACTTTATTTAATGTTTTGTTTGGTAACTCTCTTAAAAGATAGGGTTAGTTGGGTGACCCTTCTAGAACGCATGTCAAGACTGTAAAGTAAAATCCAAAAAATTCATTTTAGTGTGTGTCTTGAAAAGAGAGAATGGAGATCTGATTCATTGTCTGCTCTAAGGGTTTGTTGTTGCTTCTTGGCATGAATTCTAGGGTTTTGTTTCTATTCTCTTGGGTTGCCACCTTATCTAAGCCCTGTTAGGGTTTCCACCTTCTTGTTCAAGTTGTTGTTGCTAGTGTTTAGATGTCGCCACCTCTTTCACAACCATCTAGGGTTTCTGCCTTACTGTTCAGGTTGTTGTTGTTGTTTTTAGGTAGGATATGGCCTTTTCTTAGCCACCTAAAGTTAGTCGTGACCCTCGTTCACTGCCCATCTGTGAACTTGTTGCTGCCATTGGAGTAGGTTGTGACCTTGTTGCTACTTGGCCTGGACTGTGACCTGTTTGGACTGTCTTATGCTGGGTCGCGACCTATGGGATGCTTCCTGAGCTGGACTGTGACCTGTTAGGGCTTCTTGGACTAAACCGTGACCTGTCTGAGCTTGCTTGAGAGGGATGTGAGTTGTTTAGGGATGCTAAAGGGAACCATGACCCTGTTTAAGTGGGTCAAGACCTTTGCTACACTATTTGAGTATGTTGGGTTGTGTTTGAGGTCTAAGAAAACAATATGCTTTGTATGGGATGCTAACTGAAATTTGGTTGTGTGTAGGCTATCATCGTTCTTGGTCTATTGCTATTTAACTGGGGTTTCCATACTTGTTGACTGGGTTACCTTGACTACTACTGTACTTGAATAAAACTACAGTACTTTATTTTATTCTCTCTCAGGTATGTCCTTTGTTCCTTTGGTGACTTATCTTCAAAAGACAAGCTATGATCTAAAAGGATATTTGAGTATAAGGAAGGTCTAAACCAACATTGGTTTCTTTTCTTTACTGAAACTGTTTATTAGCTTTGTTCATTAGCTCGTATTTTAGCACTATTGTTGTTAGTTAGTGTTATTGTACATTTCAACTTTAACACAAGGACCATTGGGAGTGTTAAAGTTGAAAGAGATAAAAAATATGTTTTAATTTATCTTGTTTTGTCACAGCTGTACTATTTTGTTTCTAGAAACAATTTAGAAATTTATTTTTATGCATTAAAGTACAAATATTTTATTTTTCTACCTCAAACCCTAACCTAACCCAAATTACAACACAGTCATGTGTAGACTGAAGTGCTAGTATGCTAGAGATCACATTGTGTTCTCTCTGTGTAGTAGTACTCTGTAGCGGGAGTGATCTATTCTTATAGAGTGAGATGACTTGTCTATGTTATAAGGATATCTTATCTTGAAATTCGTGCAGAAGATCCATGATTTTGGCCATAGTTTCTTCATCCCAAAAGTCCCCAATATTTTCAAATTTGGGATTTTCCTCCATCCCAATGTCAACTTTTTTGATCTTCAGTAGCTGACTCATCGGGTCTGTCGGTATGTATGGTGCTACAACATCCCTTCTTCCTTTTGACTTTGGAATAGTAATATTCTGAAGCTCGTCATCATCCTTAGGTTTTCCAGAGATGTTGTAGCATTCCATCATCGATTGCATGTGGCAATGCGCATGTGGGTCCACAGGATATGTGACCGGGACAAATTTCAAGGCTACATCCTGAATGATCTGTAGTGCATTGTTAACCTCTACATTAGCGTCTACAAATCCAAAGGTATGCACAAAGAAAACATTCAGCTCCTCTTAGGTAGTTATTTCTCGACGTAGTTCTACTGATATGTACCAAGACCTTGGCATTTCATCCAGTGTGTGAATAAAAGCATGGACCCATTCGTCCTTGGGTCGCGATGCCCACAGTGTCTGGAATTCCCTCAGATGACTACAAGGTTTATTTTTTCCATCATATCTCCCAGTTTGATAGAACTCCATATCTTTGAATTTCATGGTCATCAACCGTTGACACTGTTCCCATTCATGAATTGTCTCCTTATGAGCCGCCCACCAGCATGTTGGGGTGGCCTTTAGGGCAATGTCTAATGCTAACAAGCGTTGAGGCTCAGATACCATCGCTTCAAAATACTTGAGGAACCTAGATGGTTTCAGTAGCCCCTCATATATTGGAAACTAAACAGTCTCAGTCGCGACATGGCGTAGAGACTACGTGAACAACCCACATTTTTTGAGCGATACTTCATGCATCTGGTTTTGCCAATTTTCCAACGCATCATCAGAATCAAAGGACGCAAAGATAGTGCTGCACCAGCCTAGCTCTCCGTCAACAGTAGCATGGATATAATTTTCAGAAATATTGTAAACATGATCCCATCCTCAGACAACTTCATCTTTGACAGGTTCAATATATCGCCTTCCTTCATTAGGATCCATAGGGGCGATGCTTCGGATATCCTGGTTCTCAAATGTCATCAACTGCTTCTTAAAATTGATCATGACCATGCTATCATTGGCCCATTCAATCCCTAGTAGCACAGAATAGGATCCCCCTCCATCGATGACTTTGATTACATCAAATTCAGGAAGAGTCCTCATACCTTCGACATCTATGACCAAATTCGACACATGACCGATTGGTTGGACTTTGGCCTTATTAGCCAATCTCAGCTGCACTTGGGACCAACCAAGTTTCAACTCCCCCATCTTCTGCCACGTCTACTTTGTCAGGATATTTACATTTGAACCTAGATCCAGAATAACTAAATCGACTCCGTAGTCCCCAATCTAGATGTTCATTCTCATTTCCTTTCCTGTCTTTTTCTTCTGTAAAGAATCTACCGTAGAGTCCTGTAATTTTCTATCTGGATGGTGCATCAAATTCTCGATCTCAACCAGAGAATCAGGATCTCTTTCCAGGGATAAAAAACTCTCAAAGAAATGTTGTAAGGTACCATACTGCCGCGATGGTCCAACTTATAACGAAGAATCAAAAGCAAAAGGCATGCCAAAAATAGGTGTCTTACCGGGATTTCTTCCAAGCGCCTTGCGAAGGATCGAAAAAGGTATCTCTCTCGGTCGTGATATCGAACTCTGCTTTCTTCTTACCAACCAATCACACTTGTGGACGCGTTCCATCTTCTCCAGTCGTTGCACCTCCTCGAGTGACAATCCCAACGTCAACATCCTCTTTTTCGTGGTTCTGCTAGAATGGTCACAACCATCGGCCCCTGATTTTAGTTCTGCAGTGGAGGATGATTTAGAACTGGATTCTCATTCATCGATGGATTCATAGGCTGATTTATATTCTGATTTTGTACTGGAATTTGGGGTTGAACCTGACAATGCAGTTGTTGTTGGTTCTGTATCTGGTTCTGGTTCTGATTTTGCAACAGAGGGACGTTTCAGGCATGCCATTTCATAATTAACATAGGGAAATTCTCAACAGTATGATCATTTACCATGTAGTATACACACTACAAATGGGGACAATCCCTCTGATAGTGCCCAAATGTTCCACAGTTGTAACACTGGATTGAGGCATGACCTCGTCCTCCTCCTCGGCTGAAACCTCCTCTTCCCTTGAATCCTCCGCAGAATCCTCCTTGCTGTTGATATTGTGGTTGAGCTACTTGCTTCTGATACTGGGGTTGGGCCATTTGCTGCTGTGGGGGATTCGGTTGCTGCTAGACATAATGCGATGCTTGGAAATACTGCGGTTGTGGCGGAGCCATCGGGATCTGGGTGCACTGCGGCTGTGGTGTAACCTACGTTTGTGGTTGCGACGGAATAAACTATATTTGTGGTGGTGGCGTATACTGGACTTGAGGTGGCGGCTGTATCACCTGCAGCTGCAGCTACTACACCATGCGAGGATCTTCACCTTTCACAAAATACGAATCATATGTCCACTCTTGAAGCAGATCATAAGCTTGATAGTCCTTATCCTCGTGCCCAACTAAGCGACAGAATGTGCCATATAAGATTGCTAGCTTCGTAACTAGTGATAATTTTAGGGGAAAAATTTAGCCCATGTGCTATTTTTAGGGGGTTTTCTCCAAAACATGATTCGTCATTTTGCATTTTTTGAAGCCCTGTTTTGCCCAATTTTGATGGGGTAAAATTTTTTTAGCCTAAAAATCGCCAAATTATTATATAAACGATACAAAATCCTTGGAAATTAAAATATTTTTTGAAAAATATTGCCAAACATTTTATAGTTGGCATTTTAAGAATTGGTAAGATTCGACAACATTTATACACTTTTAAATAAATATGGTTCCTTAAAATCATCCACTTTTAATCGTAACCATTTTCTGCATGTAGGTACAGTCTTCATGTCGATGTCCATATACTTGAGATATGTGACACCACGACACACCACTACAACTCAACGAGTTCGGCGCTCCTGAGAGTAGATAATTTCGAAAAGTAGGACATGTATCTTTGGTGTGTCTATCCACATGACACCGAGTGCACCAAAATTCATCATGTTCATCTTTCGCCTTCTTGATATCCTGCAATTGAAGCATCAGGTTTTCCAGCTGCGCCTGGATTTGGTTCATGCCGACAATATTTTCTCTAACAGTTGAAGCCTCCAGCTTCATGGTGATTTCCAGAGCCTCGCTCCATGTCATGACATTTTGCTCCATCAATGGATGTTGTATATGTGGGACTGGTGCCGCAATGAACCATTCTTTGTGTTGGACATCACTCATCTCGAAGTTGACCCGTGCCATCAGCGTCTTAAACCTCTGATCAAAGGCCCAAACCATCTCATTAGGGAATTGTTTGATTTCTTTCAACTCCGTAATGTACCGTGCTTTAGATTTTGGTTTCTTGAATTCTCCAAGTAGTCCCTTCTGAATCTCATCCAAATTCTTCACCGTGGTCCCTTGCGGGACCTGTATGAATCTCGTATACCAATTGAGCGCATGACCCCGAAGGGTGGTCACTAATTTTCCTTTATTTACATCATCATCTGTAGTCTGTCTGGAAGTCCAGACTGCCTCACATAAGAGACAATACTATTCTAGGTCATCAGTGTCATTTCCATGGAACATAGGTAGCCTCATATCGTCTCCTGGCATCCTAGAACTTCTTCCTACAGATGCTAATTTACTACTGGATGCTTCTTAGCACATTGGACATGTCGACATAGATTGCGTATATTTTCCTGATGGTGGAGTAGTGCGCGGAGGTGTGGACACGTTGCTACCGATTTTTGACCTTGATTCTACCCTGGGCGTAGCCTGGGTTTGCTCGTCTTCTTTGTCATTGTAGGGCCTCTTTGTCCTGTGTGGTTTTCCTTCATGGTCTTGCATTTAGATTGCAACAGGACCTTCCCCTATCCTCTGCCTCTTATCTACTTAGAACCTTGCTCCTCCCCTTGTACAACCACTCTCTTCCTTAGCTGCCCTCACAGTCTTGTCGAAACTTACACCCATCTACCCCTTATCTTTCCATTTGTCTCCCCCCTTCTATCACGGTGTTCATAGCCTCCACGCAATAGAGTTTTACTACATGAGGTGCATATTCAGTGTGCCCTTTTCACAAACAAGCATCTTGATTGACAATTGCAGAGACAGTAAGAACCTACCTCGTGGTCCGTTGAAGAATTCACATTATTCTTCATTGTAGGACTTATTGGTATCAACCGTGAACTCAGTGATTTATCCTTCCAGAATACTATCCAACCAAACTTCAACAGCCCGTGATTCCTTCAACAGCCCGTGATTCCTTGTTGTCGGTTCTTGTAGTTCCTGCATTAGCTCAGGGGTCTATAACGTCGGCTCTCCTCCCTGGAAGTTACGCTTCTTGTAGGTGAATCATGCTAACCACTCGTAGATTATGATGGGAAACTCATAGAAAAACCATTCGTGAGGACCATCATGAATGTACCTCGCCAACCATGTGTTTCTTGTCAACTTTGGGTTCTGGTTCTCAGCTTCAGCAAAATATCGCAGTCTTAGGTCGAACCAATCTTGAATCTCCAGTTTCTTCGGATGCCACAACATATCCTCCTCTCAATCACAATTAGGTCCCGACAACAGAATCATTTGTTGGCCAAAACCCACCAACAAAGCCTCGTCGACAGAGGTTCTCGCTTTGTCGACACCGAACCAACGCGATCTCCCTGAGCACCAGCCCAGACAGTTTTTACCCTACCCTGCAAGACCACCGAGCAGATGAAGTCTCACCCGATATGTTTGAGGGAGAGTTGTCAGAACCAAGTTTCCGGCAGTAAGGAGGAGGATCGGGGCATCAACAGTTTATCGACATAATTATCAAATCTAACAAAGACATTCATCAGGTATCGCATCATTCATCACAGATCTATCAGTATCACCACATATCTAAACATATCGCATCATTTATTTATTCATCGCAACAATATCATTCATTCATAAAACAGATCCATAAAACATCCATCATTGATATTGCAACACATAAGGACAGAAAAGAGACATGAAAGACAAATTTAGAGCAACATCCGTCATGTCATATTACTTTTGTGCAATAGATCCAAAACATACAGTACTTCTCCATAGCAAGAGAATGATAAACCCACAAGATAACACAAGATTCAATCGCTCTCTACTTGCTCACTCATAGATGATCGACAAATCGACAGACAAATCATTATTGAATTCATGGATTCACTGATCGAAAGATGGATATCTAATGTCCTTTACATTTGAAATTCTAACTCTATATATAGGCTTGCGCCTTTACATTCAAGGTCCACTTCTAACTAACTCCTAACAAATTCTAACTAATTTAACCACTAAGGACCAATATTTTGAAGAAATGGTCAATGACATAAAATATATAAAAATTGGACTATTTTCCTCCTGTCACACTATCTTTGCCTTGCATGGTGCCTCATGAGTATGCGCAGCATCCTAGATGCTGTGAAACTCACCTATACCTACCCCCTTGCCAACAACAAGCTCTCCCTTTTCACTTTTTAGTGGAGGGATTCCTGCTCCTATATTTCAAACTCCAGCTTCGTCTGGAGCATCTCAAACCACATATCATGCACCAAAAAATAGTAATCCACTGGATTTCGGGTGGAATCCTTTCTAGATTAGTCCAACTTTATCACAACCGGTGTTTGGGGGAAACCCCACCTTTTCGTTTGGGAGCCAGGGGGAAGGTCCTTCTACATCCCAAAATCCTTATTATCAAACCCCAGTTAGGCCAAATCTTCCTTTCTTGGCAACATTAAACTTGACAGATTTGTCAAAGTTAATGAATGACCCTGTGCGACATAGTACAACATGGACACATGTACCTGTTAAAATGACCTTAGACATTCCTAAGTTTGAAAGAAAAGTTGGTGAATATCCAGGTGTGCACATTACCACTTTCCACCTTTGGTGCTCTTCTAACTCATTGAACGATGATTCCGTTCGGTTGAGGCTTTTCCATAGAACCTTAACTCATGTTGTAGAAAAATGGTACATAGAACTTCCTTCCACTGCATATGATAGTTTTTTGGACTTAGAAAATGTCTTCCGTAATCACTTTCAGCTTCCTGTCTGGTATGATGCCAGCATAGACTTGTTGTCAAAATTTTGGTAGAACAAGGCCACACATATCTTTGACCACATTCAAGAGTGGCAAAGAAGAAAGAGGCTTATTAAATCCACTATACCTCCCAAGTTTCTATTAGAGTGGTTCTTAAAATATCTATTGCCTTACATCTCTAAGGACATATCCACTTCGGGGAGACCATGGAAGAAGAGGCTATCCTAAGAGACCAACAATTAGACTTGATATATGCTCAGTCTAGGATTTTGTATGAAATTGTACCTGAGGTGTCGAGGTCTACAAATGATCAAGAGAAACCCATGCCTAGACCCCATGTCGATGGTGTGGTTGGTTTAGTTAGTTCTCCTACTGTAGAATCACTAGATAAGCAACTCCATGAGTTTTCAGTGAAGCAATCTACATTAGAGGAATCTAAGGCTGCCACCCCCTCACCACAAAATGTAAATGTTTTTGCATAGTCTTCTCAGAAGGGAAATCAACAGCCCAATGGGAAAAACAAGAAAGGGAAGAAGGGTGAGGGTAACCAAAACAAGCAAAATCCCACAAACAATGCTGATGGGGGCAAAAAAGATAAGAAAAAGGTCAAGTTTCCTTGTAATATATTCTAGGGAGACCACCTTACTTATCAATTTACTCTTATGGAACAAGCTCAGAAGTTGCAAAAATAATCCACAACTGACTGTCCTAAAGGATCCTTTTACCCAAGGACAGAATGTAGCTTCTGTTTCGAATGTATTCGGGGGCACTTCTAGTGATTCTCCTGATAAAAAATATATCAATATGGTATGATCAAAAACTTTACTCCAAACAAGAAATAATAATTATGAATCAGAGGCTCTGGAGAAGGGTAAGCCTATTGGTGAAATCTCAAACCCTCTCACCATTGAAAAACCAGCTGATCTAATGCCCAAGATACCGAAAGGTGTCTTTAAGAAATAATTTCACAACCCTAATACTAGGGATGCTTCCAACTACTCCGTAGTTGAATAATTATCTCAAACTCTTTGTGCGATGTCAGCATTAGAGGTGTTACAGGGTTGTCTTGCTCAGCTGGATGCCCTCTTAGTAGCCATAGGTAGCATGGATTCATCGATCCTGTAGGCAAAATTCAATCTATCTAATGTTAAAATACTCCTGCCAGACCATGTGGCTTTGTTAATTGATGTTGTCCATGGAGGTAAAACCATTGGACGTACACTGGTTGATGAAGGCGCTTCCACGTGCATAATGTCGATGTCTTGTTGGAAATCCTTAAGATCCCTAGAGCTAGTTCCATCGAACAATATACATAATGCTTTCAAAAGAAGGTATTTTCATCCTCAAGGTATCCTACCATATTTAGAAATAAAGCTGACAGGGAAAGTAGTTTCTATTGAGATGGAAGTGATTGATGCCCCATTGGATTGTAACTTGTTGTTGGGAAGAAATTGGACTTAAGCTGTGTGTGCTATTGCCTCATCTATTCTCCAAGTGGTAGTGTTTCCACATGAAGGGAAGTTGGTTACTGTCGACCAACTTAGTTTCACTTGGAAGGGTCATTTGGAGACTAATGAGTCCACAATACATTTGATAGATTAGACAAAACTGGCTAATGAGAGCTTGGGGGTTGGAATGTATGCATCTTTCATGGGAAAATTTGATATCCCAACCCCTATTAACTATTTAGGTTCTACGAGTGTAGGGAATTCTATTACGAAGGTTGTCAATAGAACTGATCCTTGGGTCCTTCCTTCTCATCATGAGCCTCAGTGCCCTTATCTATAGTGGAAATGGATTACCAAGCTGTTTTTAATGCCACTGTCGATCCCATCGCGACTTCTTCTACAGTCTCAGAGGAGTTAGATGAAGAGTATCTTCCCACCTGGGTGTAGAACTCTTTGTATTCATACAATTGCTTAGACATGGTTTTTCCTTCAGACGAAGCCATTTTGGAAGCTATGACTAGATGATAAAATACTTGTGAATACCTTCACCATAAGTCCTTGTTTCTTCCAAAGATGAGCAGAATTGAGAAAAAAGAGTTCCATGTGAGACTTGTAGAGGGTGTTGATTCGTCAATTAATCCTTTACCAAAGGAGGGAGTTTTTTCTAAGGGGAATATGTCAAATATCTATGCTACCATTCCAATCAACATCTCTGTAAACCCCAACGTTGTTGAAAATGTACATATTGGTGCAAACTGCTCTCCGAAGGAGATTACCATATATACTACCTTGTTTAAGGAATTTCACAACGTCTTTTCTTGGTCATATGAGGAGATTCTAGGCATAGATACATCTATCATTGAACACGAAATACACACTTACCTTGATGCTAAACCTGTTCGACAAAATTTGAGACCTATAAATTCACGAAAAGCGACAACCGTTAAGGCTGAAGTGGAGAAACTATTGAAAAACATGGTTCATTTACACGATTGCTTTGACAGAATGGGTATCCAATCTCGTTCCTGTTGATTAAAAACAAGGGACAATCTGTGTTTGTAGTGACTTTCACGACTTAAAAAAAGCATGTCAGAAGGACAACTACCCCATGCCCTTCATCGATTAGATTATTGATGCTTGTGCGGGTAGCAAGGTATTCTCGTTTATGGATGGCTTTTCTGGGTATAACCAAATTCAAATTAAGCCAGAATACCAACATAAAATGTACTTCATTTGTCATTGGGGGACCTTTGCATACAATAAAATTCCCTTTGGTTTAAAAATTTTTGGAGTGACCTTCCAGCAAGCAATGAATTTTTCCTTCCATGATATCAAGAATATTGTCGAACCATACTTGGATGATCTACTTGCCCATTCTCACAAGAGGAATTCCCATCAAGATCATCTGCGTATGATATTTGAACGATGCAGGAACTATAAGATATGCTTGAATCCCCACATTTTTGTTTTCTACGTCGAGTCGAGGAGGTTACTAGGGTTCATTCTGTTAAATAGAGGAATACATGCGTATCCTTTGAAAGTTGAGGCTATTGTAAATATTCCTCCTCTTCGTTCCATCAAGAAACTTCAGAGCTTGCAAGGGAAATCCAATTTCCTTCAATGTTTCATAGTTAATTATGCCAAGATAACTAAGGGTTTCATGCGCTTTCTTAAGCTTGACATCCCATTCCTGTGGGATGAAACTGCGCAACTCACATTCGAGGCATTAAAGAAGGATTTGTTGTCGACTCCTTTACTACGTCCACCAGATTACATCAGATATGTTATATTGTATCTGGCTGCGTTGGAGTCGACCATAGGAGTATTTTAATTTCAGGAGGATGATAAGCTCCAAGAGCATTCGTCTATTATCTCAGTCATGCATTAGCTAGCCCTGAACTTAGGCACTCTCACGTCGAGAAGTTGTTTCTGGCGGCTGTTCATGCTGTTCAAAGACTTGGAAGATATATCTTATGGAGGACCCACAGTGGTGGAAGATATGAATCCTTTCCAGTATGTTTTATCCCAACGTATAATCAGGGAAAAATTCAATAAGTGGATAGTCATTCTCCAAGAGTTTGACTTCGAATTTCAATCTGCTAATTAAAAAAAGTCATTCATTTTTGCAGAACTAATTGTGGAATTCCCTACGGAAAAGACCATAGTGGAAGAAGAAGACTCATTCCCAGATGAGTATATCTTTTTTATTTCAACAACTGATTCCTGGTATGGAGATATTTTAGTATATATCTATAATTTGAAGTGTCTTGCGTCCTTCTCGTGGGAAGATCAACGCAAGTTGCGAGTCAACGCTAAAAACTACCCAATCATCATTGACACCTTATATCGAACAAGGGTAGATTCTATCTTGTGTCGACACCTTACCCATGAGGAGGTTGAGCATGTACTAAATGATTCCCATAGCAGAGCATGTGGGGGTCATTTATCTAGGTTAGAAACGACCCATAAAATTTTATGTGTCGGTTATTTCTAGCCCAATATCTTTAAAGATTACGTGCAAGATGTAACACAATGTCATCCTTGTAATTTTTATACCAGAAAGATGTGGTCGCATCCTTATCCTTTGTTTCCTGTCACTGCGGAAGGGCCCTTCACCAAGTGGGGTGTATATTACATGGCGTGCAATCCAATTCCTATTGGAGGGAGCAAGTACATCATTATCATTGTAGAATACTTCACGAAGTGGGTAGAGGTAATTCCTACCTTCAAAGTCGATTGAAAAATGACAGCTTACTTTGTATTCAACCAAATCATTGCTCGTTTCAGTATACCAAAGAATATTGTCACTGACCATGGAAGTCATTTTCAGAACAGCATGATGATCGAATTGACAACCATGCTAGGTTTTAGGAAAGATCATTCATCAGGAGAATGGACAAGTAGAGGCAGTTAAAAAAACCTTGAAAACCATTGTAAAGTGCACCATTAACACGATCCGGTCAAATTGGAACATTATGGTGTACCCTACACTATGGGAATACTGGACTAATGTCAATACTACTACTAGTTTCTCACCGTTCCAACTCATCCACGAAGTGGAGGCAATTGCGCCGGTTGAGTGCGATATTCCATCCCTTAAAATAGCTATTCATGTGCTTCCTGATACTACGGATATAGAAGAACTTTTTCTTGAATTAGAACATCTAGATGAGAAGCACAGAGATGTGTTGATGATAAATGAAGCTCACAAGAGTAGGTTAAAGAACCAATATGACAAAGCCGTTAAAACAAGATTTTTCTCTGAGGGGGAACTTGTTTTTCTCTGGGAACAATACAAGGAACCCATGGGGGCAGGAAAATTTAAGTCGATGTGGTTAGGTCCCTACATGGTGTCGAAGGTCTTGAAAAAGGGAGCTTATGAATTAACTAATTATGATGGAAATATGTTTCTGGAGCCTAGAAATGGGCTCTACCTGAAGAAGTACTATGCCTAGGCATGGTACTTGTTCTTGTATTTTTACTGTATGTATTTTTCTCTACAATAGGTCATTATATAGTTAGTGTTTCTTATATATTCTATTGGTTGTTTTAGATGTCATCCGATTAGTTTGTATGTTTTTCTGATGGCGCTAGCCGTCATACACAAGTGAATTTGACCACAAATTATGACGTCCTAAATGTCCGATTTTCGACATATTGATGTTGGCAATTTGACTATTTTCTTTCTTTTAAAAATTTTGTGGAATTTCACGTCAATTCCGACAAAGAAATACACTCATCATATTTTCGAGACCCAGTTGTTGAAAAACGGCCTCTCCATCAAATGGAACTCCAGATCCGTCTAAAAATCAACGGCTTCTCCTTCATATGTTTCTAATATGCGACGAGTCACTCCACTATGGAATTCGATGAACCTCCTTAACACCTGTCGGATCACGAACGGACTTAAGGCGTAGGTAGTTTAGCATAGTCGTCGGATTTGATGGATATTCGATGAAAAATGCCACTCCAAAAATGTCATAAAACCGATGAATCTTACTTCTTGTTAGTCAGATAACCAACGACTAATGTGTTGGTAGTGTAGCATAGTCTCCAGATTGGATGGATATCCGACATCAAATTCCACTTCAAAAAATGTTTGAAAAACCGATGACCCCATTTAAATTTATAAAAAAAAATTGGTGTTTTAATTTATCCTCTTCAACATAATATTCAAACTTTCAGGCAACGACGGAAAGGTGATGACGGGTGAACACGAGGATGAGAAGGTTCATGAGGGGATAGATGTCTACCCATTTCATGCTCTCCTGCATGCTTAAGATCCTTGGAGATTT
Organism: Pseudotsuga menziesii; assembly: GCA_001517045.1. NCBI lineage: Eukaryota > Viridiplantae > Streptophyta > Pinopsida > Pinales > Pinaceae > Pseudotsuga > Pseudotsuga menziesii. The sequence goes on along the minus strand of LPNX010101664.1, from coordinate 150,883 downwards.
ATGCAAGGATTGTAAGGACGATAAAACCCGCATAGACCACAAGGTTCACATGGTCGTGCATGGGAATTATACCGGTCATTCGATCTTGCATTACACAATGGATCCTGACGGTACTTCGCATTTTATTTCTGCTCAGGGAAAAACCTCAAGCCATCCCTCATCCATGTCTATGCGTACCTGGTTCTGCATTGGAGGAGTACTATGTTGGTAGCTGGGTAACTATTTGAGAAAGGAGCAGAGGGAAAACATAGCACTCAGCATTTTGCAGACTGTTTGGGAGAAGCACTACCGTGCGAGCTTAAGTAAATACTAGGTGAGTACTCTCATGAAAGGAAGAGCAAGGAAGTGCTCATGTGGGAGGCGCCATTCCACCAAAGTTTCAGGTTGTTTTTTCAACATGGCTGCTCAGGGCGGTGGTAATGAAGAAGAGGAATGGGAAACCTTGTTCAACCAAGAGACGCCAGATCACATCTAATGTTCCATTTCTGCGATGGAGACAGATATCTATGGGGATTTCAGGATGAATCTTGGGTGTGAGGTAGTCATGTCTAATTATTGGCGTCTCAAATTTATTCTCCCATGCTCTATGAATGAGAGGGAGAGAGTTACAAAACTGGTAATAATAACTGTTGGCACTTTCAAGGAGGACGTTGAAAGTAACTTGGTTCATATGAGAAGTCTGTTGCAGTTAGATGAGCCTCCTTTTCAGCGCATCCAGAGGAACATCGAGGATGCATAAGGAAACAATGCGGCCGGGGAAACCAACAAAGCTGCCACAGAGGTGGAAGAATCCACCATGCGTCCTTATCCTTTGTATCGCCTCGGGTCTTGTTATTCCTGTCGATGTTTATCTCTCTTTTATCTTTATGTCTACTTTTAATTCACTGTTTTTGTCTTGTATTCATGTAAGGGTGCTTCAGTTTAGAGGCTAGGAAGCTCGCACACTTTTGCGTCACATTATTTGTTCTATTTTTTTTGTTTTTCTCTTCTGGTTCCAGGACCATTGCCTGACTCCATGTTTTAGGATCCAGGATCTTGTAAATAACAGACTTCAGTTTCAACAGTAATAGAAAAGGTTCCCTCTTATTAACAAAAAAAATTCCACTTTGGCCTTTTTATTGTTAGCAAAAAATCCAAAATATCCTATACAAATAGGCATTATGTCCTCATGATATCTGGTAATTTGTTATATCCTTAAATCACGCCCTTGATTTATTGTGTATTGATCACATAATCTACTTTCTCGAATTATTATGCAATTATGATGGCAAGCATAAGTCATGGTTAATTTTGTAATTATGAGACAAAAAAATATACTATTGACTAATTATGTTATTGGCCAATAAATGAATAATAGGTGAAATGACATGGAAGCCATAAATAATTTGACCTTTGTTCCCAACCATCCTTGTTTTGGGCATGTAAAGTGCCCAACCATTCTTTAAACAAAATAAAATGTATTAAACACAACCTTTCCATTAGCGCAATTTGAAATTGGATATGAATCCCTCAAAACATTTTACATTAGGTCAGGTTACAACGCCAATTTGAGTCTTTTTACAGTTGCAATAACATCCTAGAATAAAAAAATCAGCGCAATAATAGCATCAATTATACCAATTCAATGTATGTTTCATCCTATGTTGTAGAAGTAAAGATGTTACCTCTCCAGAGGGTATTCTATCATTTTGTGTCACAAGTGATCCAACTACAACCATATCATTTTTCCCTAGGATGAATCCATCAAGAAGGATTGCACCCATGCCTATAAAAGCCTCATCCTTAGAAGTAAAACCATAAAGCATAATGCCATGACCTGTTTAAAGCATGCAAATTGTAAAAGAGACCAAAACATAATAGATATAAATGGAAACATACCTCTAGAATCATTCATGTATATAAGCATTAAAATAATGTGTGAAACCCAATATTATGTTTGTACTATGCTCCATACAATTACCATTCGTTGATATCTCTCAGTTCACAATCTAAGTTTCTGGAATAGTGTCACCTAAAATGGGTTTCCTATATCATACAGTTCCATCTAGTTCTCAAATAAAATAAGGGGTCACTTAATCAAGTATCATTTTGGTTGAGTTTCTCACCTAACTTGATCTTGCAACTTTTGGAGGTGATAGTGCCCACTATCACCTAATTCCACTGATATCTTTGTAATATGTACGTTTTTTTGCCAAAAAGGATACAATTTCTTCATTGAGAACACATATGCAGATATTTATCTATATTCATGCACAAAATTAATATATCATACATGGATAGAGATCCAAATAGATTCCATAACCATTATGTCCTCTAGGTCCAAGTCAAAATCATCATCCCTTCATGCAAAAAGAAAAAAAATGAAAACTTCAGCTTTTCAATAGTAGTGACTTGTAATTCCAATTTCCTAAAACAGTAGACAAAAATGATATACATGAAGAAAAGAAAATATAGACATAGAAAACATTAAGGAAAATATAATTTCAGTGTTTGTGATTATATTAAGATCTGGTTGTAGGATTATAACATATTTAAATCGAACCACCTATCTTTAGTAAGTTTTTATGCAAAAATGGACAAGCCTCATATAGTGGAAAAAACCTGAAAGAACACTGGTTACAGAGATGAAACAAATCCAATCATACGTAAAATTGGTAGTTTAAAGTGGTTTCTCTCACAATGATTTTAGGATGAGATCCTAATCACGCTATGCATACTAGAACACAATTAGGAATTATCAAGTTTCACTAGTATATCCCTGCATAATTTTTATTTTGGTCACATTTTGGTCAATAGTTTGACCATGAAATGGTAGTATAAACTCACTATAAAATAGGTCTTTGTCAGTAAAAGAAATAAATACAAATTGTAAATTCATCACTCACATCAAACAATAGAGTTCAACCAAATCATAAGAAGAAAAAGACAGAAGAACTACAAATGATATTGATCAATTGATCTAGAGAATAAAAGATTTTAGATATTCAAGTGTTCAGATTTTTGGTTTGCTTTGGATTGTACTTTGCACTTGTCCAACACATTAGCAGAAGCTGAGGAGTTCACTAGATAACATAATCAAGAATTGAGTTAAAATCACCTTAGATTATATGGTAATATTCTACCAATAGTAATGAAAACTTTTGAACTCAAGGACATACACATATGTACCATCAAGATTAAGAAACTTTTAAGGCATAAAATCAACTTGACCTTGTTCTTCATAAATTCTAAAATGGTTTTGAAAAAGAACTAGGATGTTTGCATGCAAATCTATAGACTGATGAATACCACAACATTTGTATGCTTACATACAGTTAACACTAGAAAATTACCCAAGGTTGTAAAGGCTATTCCCAGGTAACAACAAAAACCACTTTTAAAAAGAAAATTGGATTTTTTCTCTTCCGAGAGGGATCTCTCACAAAATATAAACAAGGCCAGATATGTATAAGAAAAACTGTTTGTAATTGGTAAGATTGGTTGAAACTGAACACATGACCATTGGGATATGGATTCAAGATATGAATATAGATAAATAGATATTTTGCATGGAATTTTTAAAAAGAGGCAAGGTAGCTATTCAGTCACAGTCAAAATTTGATTGTCTGGTGAAAAAGGAAGAACATGAACAAACCATTAACACAGATCATTGTAAAAATGAATTATGTATCAACTTTAGAAGAAAGGCTTGGTGGACATATGAAAAAAATAGTTAGAGCATAGTAAATATGAATTCCAAATTGTTATACTCTCATTTCAAACATGAAGGAAAACATAATGGAGAGATAAAACTAGAAAAACATTCACGTAAGAAGGGAAAGTACAGAGTGCAACATGAAATAACACATGAATCTCTAAAAGACACCAACTTTCAGCTCTGTAATTAAAGAAATACTTGAATTTACAAATCTCCAAAATATCACGGGTTCCAACCCTTGCTTCATCAAATGTATGAATACTTATACAATTGCTCCTTGAACTGAATAATAAACATAATTGTCTAATGGTTTCAACCGTTTATTACATGTGTCAAATCTCTTATCTATTACAAATAGTTTTGAGATAAAAAAAACTTCTTAACTAATGAATTTAAAAATAACATTTTATCATAAATATATCCTTCGTTGAAACTCCTTTTGCGCTGTCTTCCTTGATGTCTTCATGGTTGTAACTTATATTTAGTTGATCCATATTGTTCAATTGCTCTCCAGTGTTCAGGATTAGGAAAATTTGCAAAAAGCCATTTCATGTGCTAGAACTCTGAGATCCATGTTGTTTGCATATGAAAATTTAGGCTCCTCGCCACACGTGACTTTAAAATAAAATAATAACTCAAACTCTCCAGCCAATTTATCAAACACAACTCTTCCAGATAGAGTCTGCTGCATATCTTCAAACTTACTGCGATCTGACCTACAATTGACCAATTTATCCAGATATTCCTTTTGACAAGATAATGGTCCTTTTTCCTCCCAGAAGAAAGGAATTCCCCTGCTTACCAATGGATTAAATAAATCAATCACTTCTTTGAGTTTATGAATTATAATATCAACTTTATCTTGTACAGTATCCAACATTCTTTACTTTCCAATCACTTTTCTAGCCCAAGAGATAACAACTACTCTGTCTTGGATATAACACCTTTTGACTTGATCTTCTGATAAGGTACTAAAAATGTTGATAGCATTCTGCACTACTTCTATTGGCTTCTTATTTAATTCTTATTTTACTATTAAAATATCTTGTCTGGCTACTTTCAGAGCACTATCCTGATCTACAATATAATCTAAATATGGTCTAAACTTATTAGCTTCTATAATAATCTTATCCCAAATCATATATCTGGCCCCTTGTAAGGCCATTTGGCCAACCACATGCTTTGTTAACTTGGTATTCTGATTTATTAGTTCTTGGCATTTTTCCTCTACTTTCTTCTTCTCTTCTTCTCTTTTCAAAATGATCTCTTCTAGATTCTTGTTCTGTTGCTTTAACCCTATGAGTTCTATATCTTTCAGGTTTACCTGAGACATTGATTTAGAAAGTGAGGTTGCATATGTTTCTACAGAAGGAACATTAGATTGATTTTTAACTTCTTCACATTTTTCCTGTAATTCTGTCTCTTACTGCCAGCGTAGTTTTTAGGTCCTTCTCATTTTCTATCAGAATCTTAGCATCCCTTTCCCAATGTTTTTCTTTTTCTTCAAGCTTTAACATCTTGGATTTACAATCAATCAATTCAGTGCTTAATGCTTCCTTCTCCTTCTCAAACTCTATCAATTCAGAGGTCTCAATAAGCGAAGTGGAAGGAATTTTCAATTTATTCTTTACCACCTGAACTTCTTTCTCTTTTTCATCAAACAAATTTTGAGCCACTGCTCCTTTGCCTAACTTCCCATCAACCTTCAATAATTCCTCTTACAACTTTTTAATTTTGATTTGAAGGGCCTTGTTCTCAACCTTTTCTCTCCGTAGGAGGTCCTGAACTTTATTTTTATTGGACTCTAGTTTAGACACATTTAATGTAGATTTAAGCAATTTTGTATATACGATATCACCCGTTTCTCTATGAAGGTGTATCATATCTATGGTAGGGATATTCTCTAAGTTCGCATTCACCTCTGATACCCTATTACACTTAGTCATGGCCAAACTCAGGGTATATTTGGCATGATCCCTTACAGTTTTTAAAGTTACATATGGCTTTGGAAATTGTCTCACTTCCTCGTATAATTTTACTTTTTCATCAAAGGTTTTATCAGCCACTTCCCTGTGGGTATTCAACCACTCCTCTTTTGATGTATACTTATTTAGGGTTACTCCATCAAATACATATTCTTGAAGCTCCAGACCAGTTACTTTGGATTTTTCTTGCTTCTGTTTACCTTTCACACTGCTCTTATTGAATGGTACCAGTTTTCCCTCTTGTCCAATTTTCTTCTTCTTTGGTGTACTAGCATTGTCTGCTTCTTCAGTGTCCATGAAACCTGAATGTTCTCTCTTCTTTGAATTTCCTCAAAAACTTATTAATGAAGAAATATTTCCAGCAACTACAACTATGTTAGAAATATCCATTGGGTAAGAATTATTTCTAGGTATGAGTGAGACAGAGTCTTGTTCCATGCTGATATTATCTGGGGTATTATTAGGATAATATTCCCAATTAGCTGCCTCTCTGATTCCATCTAATTCAATATGTTCAAAAAGATTATTTTCGTTTTCTTATCTTATTTTAGAGATTACCTGGTGTGGATCATAGTTAATAGAAGCTCCCAAAGAAAACCCCATGCTTCTAAGCATATAATCAATGATTGGTAGAGCAGCTCTACTTTTGACAACATATGGCCCTTCCACTCAAGGAAATTTAATATCTAGACTCTTCTTAAAGCTTAAAATGTGTTCTTCCTCAACTGTAAGCCTTTGTCTAATAAATTCCAAACAAACGATTCTAGCTATGAGAAATATTGGAAGAATATAAGGCTGGTGCACAAATCCATATAACCTTATAATTGTTTCAAACTCTGAAAGGAACCAATCTCCTATCCTTTTACTAGGGGAATGTTACAATGTTTCCTTCATCTCTAGAAATACCCTGGGCAATATTTCCTGAAATAAAATGCTGTATATTTATGCCATCGAAAAATTCAAGAACTTGCAATAATCCTCAGTCATTTCATTAGTGATTACCAACTCAGGAAACTGTAGGTTATCTTCATTATGTGATAAGAACATCTTCAGCAAAAAGGACTGGAATCTAAAAATTCTGGTACTGTGGAAGTTGACTAATAGAGAACGAATGTTCTCAGCTAGGAACTCATCAAACTTAAGGAAACAAGACTGGAAAGACTGACCTGGAAGTTCAGACTCAATTGGGCAAGTACTTAAGATAAACAACAGACTCAATAGCAACTGTGTAACATAACCATTAGTGTCTAACTCCAAAAATTGACTGGCTAAAGTTATACACGACTGGGTTTCTTCATTAAACAAAACCATGTCAATAGGGTAAGATAAACTTATAACCTCACTATCATGCTTTGAACATGACTTCAAAAATGTTTCCTTACTCTTGGTTGTAGACTATTGGAAGAATTGTATGATGTTTTCTTCTTTGTACTCCTGGGATAAATGGACAAAATCATCTGGGACAGATAGGGTTTTGTGGATAACAGAGGCATGAATAGGGAAAATGATCCTAGACTTAGGTTCATCCATGACGACTTCTTTAGCTTCGGAATAGTTATTCACAAACCACTCGACAAATTTGGGGTAATTGGGGTTCTGATCAATAGAGAACAAATAAAATAAAGACTTGAAAACACCACAGGTGTCACTACCTTGGTGCTTAAGAATTTTTAGTTTATTTTTAGCCATCTCAATTGTTTCATTTAGTAAAATTGTTTCAAAAACTTCAGAATTTTGGTCTTCGAAGCTTTCCTCAACCTTCTGACAGGAAACCCCTAACTTTTCACTATCTTCCACTTCTACCACTTCTATTTCATCCATTTTCAGAAATATTTGGAACATTTCAGGATGTATACCTTGTTAATTACCATAGTGTTTCAATTCATCCACATTGGAACTTTGTGCACAGTCAGGGTGATCATCAATTCCAATGCTTAGAAAAACAAACCTTTTAACTCCACGTATGTGTTTTTATATTTTTTTATGTTTCATAACCATTGTGCGTCTCCTGTAATTTATACCATAGATTTGTTTTTGTTTGAAAAATAATCCATTCATGCGCAAGATCTCAATACCAAGACTCAACATTATCACCTTGCACAACTTGATTCGTTGGAATCAATATAAGCCATTGATCTGCAATCTACCTTCATTAGAACCGTAAAACTATGAAAAGATTTAACATTCCGCTAATAATTTCAAACCTGATCAATCGAGCAACTTATGTTTGTGAAATGCACCTTATATGTCGATCAAAACCCGACCACTATCCCAACCGTTGACAAATGTGTCCTCTACCACTTTCTGCATCTTTCAATCTTGAATTTCTCCATGCTAGTTCAATCTGCGGAATTGTTTCCGACCGTAGATATATCTCTGCTCACATCTTGTCTATCCGATCTTTCCACTAGTTAACCAATTCTACAAATTGGAAAACTTCTTTCATCCGAGCATGTTCAATCTGTGGAATGCTCCAGCACCATTGATCTTACCTTGGATCAATCTCAGCCCTTCAAAGTTGCACCTATTTAACAGATTCCACAAATTCGAAAAATTAGTTTTTCCTTGCATTTCCGATTTGCGGAATTTCTTTCCACCATTGATCTATAACCTCTTTAATATGAGTCGTCAATATTTGACACCTTTTACCTCCATTTTACTGATGAGAACATTTCAATTTCTCTCCCATATTTCAAACAGTGGAACAATCCACCACCGTAGATAAAATCCCTTTCTTCATCCAATGACCCGTGATGAAAGATCATGCTAACGCATTAATCTAAAGGGCGCTTCCACAAAATTTCAAATATGATCATTTCCAAACCCTTCAATTAAACAATCCACAATTTCAAATATAGTGCTAAGGCCTTCTTTGCGGGCTTCAAATCTTCTAGCTCACCATCTATACTGATTTAAAGTCAAGAAGTATTTATACTATAATTCAAGAAATTTCCTTCCCCCTTAATTCAAATAATGCTTCAGAAATCTCCCATTAACTGGACCTCCTTCATACTGAGACCCATCCTGATACTATAGAATCAAATCATTATTTCCCCTATGTGCTGCAATAATGTATGGACCTAACCACAAATGATCAATTTTACCTTGCTTTCCTTCGTCTTCATGCGGAGCATCCCATTTTAACACCAAATCATCAATCTGGAAAGTGTCCTCTTTTACCTTTCTGTCAAAGGTATTCTTCATTTTCTCTTGATGAATCTGTACCTTATCATATGTTTGATCTCTTAGTTCACTTATCTCAATAATTTGGTTTATTCTTCTTTTCATATGATTAGGTTCATCATGTTGCTCCTACAACAAATTCATAACTGGTGCTCCTAGAGATGCTGGAAAAAACACTTCAGCTCCATACACCAATTGGAATGGTGAAATTCCAATATCCCTATTTGTGTTGATTCCATCAGCCCACAAAGCATATTTCAGCTTTGTATGCCATTCTCTTTTATTATCTTCCAACAACTTCTTAATTATCCTCACGAATATTTTTTTAGAGGATTCTGCTAGTCCATTACCCTATGGATAATATGAAGTAGAATGATTCAAACTTATATGATACTTATGACAGAAATTTATCATCTTCCTGGACTTAAAAGCAGCTGCATTATCTATTACAATCCTCTTATGACATCCAAATCTTGCCAAAATATTATTCTCCAGGAAATCTATTATCACTGCATTTGTAGCTTTTCTAGTAGGTATTGCTTCAATCCACTTTGTAAAATAATCAGTTGTTGTTAAGATCCACTTATGTTATCCTGAGGAGTTTGGATTTATTTCCCCAATGAACTCCAACCCCCATTGTTGAAAAGGTGCTTCTATTGATATGGGATTAAGAGGAAGTGGAACCACTTTCCTCTTTCCATCAAAGATATGGCACTGATGACATTTGGTGGTTTCTTTATACACATCTAAAAATAATGAAGGCCAATAGAATCCTGCTCTCAAAATTTTATTTGCAGTTACCTTCCATGAATGATGTCCCCCACAATCTCCTTCATGGAAATATTTTGCTATTTGTTGAGCTTCATTCTCCAGAAGAAAATTCAGTAACACTCCACTAGGATCCTTCCATTAAAGATATTGATTTAAAATACAAAATTTTGTAGCCTTCAGCTTCACATACCTTGCTCTATTTTTACTTAACCCTGCAGGAGGTTGTAAATTTTGCAACACATAAACAATATTAGCATACCATGGAGAAATAGAAAAATCAGGCATCACTTGTACTTCTGTGTCCAACTGATTTAATTGACCTAATAGAAAATTTAGCTGCAGATAATCACAATTGGAGTCTGTCATCATTTTATCCAATCCCTGTCCCTTAATCAACTTTGTGGGCTTAATTTCAATGTCATATTACAAAATCATGGCAATCCATTTCGCTCTTCTCCCCTCCGGATCTGGTTGTGTAAGTATGCTCTTTACCACACTGTTGGGAACATATGCAACTACATGTGAATGTAAAATGTAAATTCTGAAATATTTTAGGGCCTTAATCAAAGCATATGCTTGTTTTTCCATGATATCATATTTTAAATCTCCATCTCTTAACATCTTACTAAAAAATTCTATAGGTTTTTCTTCACCTTGATCATTCTTTTGTAATAGAACAACTACAACAGTATGCTCTGAAGCATATAAGAATAGTAAAAAATATTTATCAAAATATGGACTTACCAACACAGGAGCTTATGAAATATCTTGCTTGATATTCTTGAAATATTTCTTAGCCTCCACTGTCCATTTTATTTCATGATCCTTTTTCAACATATTAGTAATGTTCATCAATATTTCAGCAAAGTTAGGAATGAATCTCCTCAAGAAATTTACCTGCCCAATGAATGATTGTACTTCTTTCTTACTTATTGGTTCCTCCACCTTCAAAATTGCACTCACCCTATCTGGATCAATCCTTATACCTTCTTTGGAAATAATATGGCCCAAAAGTTTTCCTTCTTTCAGAGCAAAATTCGATTTCCTTGGATTTAATGAAATGCCATATTTTCTACATTTAAGGAAGACCTTTTCCAAATGTTTGATATGTTACCTGTCAGACCTGGAATATACAATAATATCATCCATGTAAATTACTACAAACCTGTCTCTTTCATTTGCAAAAGCGATGTGCATAGCAAGCTGGAAAGTGGCTCCTGCATTCATTAATACAAAAGGAATCTTTGCGTACATGAATGCACCCCATGGTTTAGTGAAAGCAGTTTTCTCCTGATCTCCAGGAAGCACCTTTATTTGATTATAACTTGAAAATCCATCCATGGCAAAGGGTAATTGTCCTTCAAAGAGGCTTTCTGCAAAATATGGTCCATCTTTGGTAAACGGTAGTTGTCCTTCAAAGAGACTTTATTCAAATTTCTGAAGTCCACACACAACCTTATTTCACCATTCTTCTTTCTAACAGGAACCAAATAAGCAACCCATTTTGAGAATCTCAGGGTTACAATTATTTTTTCATCAATTTTTTTTTTGATCTCCTTTTCAATGATAGGCAATAGCATTGGATTAATCCTTCTTAGTTTATGCCTAAATGTTTTTTCTCTAGGCTTAATTGGAATAGTATATTTTATAATGGAGGTGGCATACTCTTTGAGGTCATCGTAACTCCATGCAAATACATCAGTGTATTTTTTCATCAGGTTCACATACTCATATTTTTCTTTAGCAGGAAATTTCTTGGACAACTTTACAATTTTGGGATTCTCCTCAGTACCAATATTTTTATATTCAACATCGTTTTCAACAGGTTTGACTTTAGGATATCTGACAACATCATTTTGGTCAAAAAGATTCTCTAAGGGAATTAAACCTCTTGGAATATGATTACTCTTCAATTGGACTATAAATTTTCCTCCTGGTGAGCCTTTCAACTTCTCTGTTTCAGCAACTCCTTCTTCATCTTCATCAACATATTGAAAATTTTCAGAATCAACACTTTCATTTTCTATTTGCGTATTTACAAATTCACTTGACAATTCCAGAAATCTTTTGATTTGCAAATCATCTTCAAAAACCTTCCAGTACTTGGTATTGTCTGGTATGGAAGGCCTGTTCACAATGTCAACCTTGTATTTTATTTTACCTGTAGTAGGAGTCTTAAATTTTCGAGTAGCAATTGCCAAGGAATCGACCACTTTATTATCATATCTAGGAATCACTTTGAGACTGTGTTCTGTGAAATAGTTTCCAACATATCCCACACTTCATTCCTGTAAGCTCTCATTCTGGGATTCTTAGTTTGATAACTATCATTCACCTAATTTATCACAACTTCTGAATCTCCAAAAACTTGGATTCGTTTAGCTCCCAAATCCTTAAGTGCATGCAAACCCAACAACAAAGCTTCATATTCTTCTACATTATTAGTACATTCAAAGGTCAACTTGTAAGAAAAAACTTTAAAATCTCTAATAGGGGAAATTATGTATACACCTACACCAGCACCCACTTTAGCCACTGACCCATCAAAATACATAGTCCACAACCCTTCTTCCTTTTGCTTTCTTTTTGATGCTTCCTGTTCATTTATCACCTTTTTATCCTTTTTACATTTAATTGGCACAACAACTTTTGAATCACAAGGAGAAACATCATTGAAGAAAATAGATGACCCTAAGTCTGTATCAACAACATAAATATGATGAACTCCTAGCTGATCTTGACTGCTAACAACATAAGGTGATCTTTTTCACTGTAGAGTCTCTTGTTTTCATTAAGAACAAGAATTGAAGCATAAGACATATCCATTTTCAAACTTCCTTTTAACTTTGAAGTCCAAGATATTGACAACAAAACAACAAATTTGGGAGGGATATCAGCCACAACAATATCCATGACCACAGTTTTAGATGGTAATTTGGTCAAGGATACTACCATGTCTTTTATCAAACCCAGACATTTCACCCTTTTGGAATCAAAATAATACAAATATTTATAAGGCCTTGTAATCTCTAACCCCAAACTTTCTACCACTTATTTAGGCATCAAATTATGTGAATCACCTGAATCTAGCATAGTATTATGCAACACCATGTCATGCACATTTAAGCTCATATAAAAATGTTGTACTTCCTCATTATCCACATTATCAATCTTAGACCCCAAAACAATGGTAGGATTGTCATCTGTCACTTCCAAAATATCTGGCTAAGCCTCTCCCTGATTTCTGACCATTTTTGTTATTGTGTCCCTATACTCCTAATTTCTTAGAAGTTCATTAAAAGGAATTGAAATATTCAACCTAGCAAGTTCACTTTGTAGGTTGAAAATGGAAGAAATTTTATCTGCGTCCATGAGTGTTGCTTGTTTTAACTCCTTTATTTTCTCAGTTCTATTTTCAATCTCTTTACGTACAACAGGTTCCTTTTGTTTTTCGTTTCTTTTTTCTATAATGATCTGACTACTGGAAGGCTGATTTGGATTTAACCTTCCTTTATTCATAATAACATCTCTACTTCTCAATTTGATATTTCTCTGTACATCATTTATAGCATGAATATACCCCTTCTGATACTATTCCAACTCCTCCTCAAAATATTTATTATGATCCTCCTGTGAAAACATACTGTGTTCCTCCTTAGTCAGATAGATTTCAGAATCTAAACCACCAAAATGATGAATATGATCTTCAATAGAATTTGCACCATCATCATCAACAACATAATTTTCAGGGCAAGGTGGTCTTATTTGCTGATCTCCTTGGTTCCTTGGATTCCTCATGTCTCTTTGTCTATTCTGTGGGAGTGTAGGAGGAATAGGCCTTCTAAAGTTAGGGTTTCTGATCAGGGGTTCATTCTGTTCTCGATTCACTGGCCTAGTATCCATAGTCAACCTATCCATTAAATTTTCCATTGTTTTAAGCATCATTTCAAACTTGATATCATTAGACGAAGAAGCATCAGAGGTGGAGGGCATAATTTCTTCTCTACCTTTCCTCCTATCAACATCTACTCTTTGTTTTATCTTTCCACATGCCATCATATTGGATTCTAATTCCAAGGCATCTGTAAACATAACATGAATACTGGCTTATTTTATTTCTCTCAACAACAATGCAAAGTCATTATCAAAGGCTTCTACATAATGAAGTTTATAAGCACTAGCTGAAGGCTTAATATCGGCAGGTATTGAATTATAGACTCTCATGAACCTACTGGAAAACTCATGGAATGACTCAAAACCTCTTTTTTTAAGATTATTGTACTGGTACAGGACTTGTAATGGACTCTGCTTATCATCCCATCTATCCAAGAATGCAGTTTGGAAGGCTGCAAAGTTTTGAATAGACCCAACATGTTAATATTTATACCACTTTTTGTCTTCCCTAGGCAAGCTCTGTGTAAACAACCTCATCTTGACATCCTCATAATCAAGCTCTTCCAAATCTATAAAGTCATCAAATTTTTAAACATGGTATTTTGCAGTAACATTTCCTTCTCCATCATAGAATGAAATCCTTTGGGAATAATTTAAGGGAAGGTCATGTAACAACGTAGGTAAGGCCAATGGAGAAAACCTAGCTGCAGCTGTTGGTGTAGGTGGATTTGGAGCAAGTGGTAAAGGTTGAAAAGATGGAGGATTCTAAATAGGTTTGGGGGGTATGAAATTGAGAGTTTTGGACAATAGAAGTAGTTTTTTCAGTTTTTACTGGAGTTTGAAGGTTCTGCCACAAAGAATCAAGAAGATATGATTCTAACCTACTAGGGTTAATCTCAACTTTCTTTAAGTTAGATTCATATTTTGATTTTAATAGTAATCTCTCAACACTATTTTTCCATTCAGATTCTTGTATACTATGAAAATATTGAGATGATGATGCACCAAACTGAGAAATATTTATTTTTTCTTTATTTTTATTTCTAAGCAATATTTATGGGTTTTACATGCTTTGCAAAGTTTCAGTATTAGGGTTACCTCTTGTATTCGCTCTCCTGAAAGACAAGATGTCTTCTGTAATACTGTTCAAAATGAATGTGAAGTCGCCAGGGAAAATGTACAACCTTATTTTGAATGTGGAAACTTCTGCTTGCCCACATAAATTTCTTTCTTGAAACTTTGCAATCCTTGTCGTTCTTCCCAGGGCTGGTATCGGCAACGGTGCCAATTTTTTCACACTGGAAATTTACCCAAGGTTGTAAAGGATATTCCTAGGTAACAACAAAAACCACTTTTAGAGAGAAAACTGGTTTTTTTCTCTTCTAAGAGGGATCTCTCACAAAATATAAACAAGGATAGATATGTATAAGAAAAACTGTTTGTAAATGGTAAGAATGGTTGAAACTGAACACATGACCATTGGGCTATGGACTAAAAATATGAATATAGATAAACAAAGCTTTTGCATGGAAGTTTTAAACAAAGGCAAGGTAGCTACTAAGTCACAGTCAAAATTTTATTGTCTGGTGAAAAAGGAAGAACATGAACAAAACCATTTACACAGAGCATTGTAAAAATGAATTATGTATCAAATTTAGAAGAAATGTTTGGTGGACATCTGAAAAAAATATTTAAAGCATAGTAAATATGAATTCCAAACTATTATACTCTCATTTCAAACATGAAGGTGTTGGGGACATTTACCCACCATGCACACTTAATTTGGTCAATCTGGCTTAGTTAAACCACTATACTAAGTTTTATTGACTTAATTTTCATCAGAGGATCACTATATGAAATCAACATGAGAACACCCACGCTTACCTTCAGTTAAGGAGGCCAACTAAGCCTTCTCCTTCATTTGGGGAGGCCAACTGGAGCACTCCGGGAGTGATCTCAGTGTCATAAATGCACCTAATTACTAACTGATGGTTAAAATCAGTTAATTTGAGTGGTGAAGGTGATTCCATTCATTATATTTATTATTTTATTAATATTTAATGAACTGGAATCAACAGGGGCACCTCCAACCACCTCTGATGGCCAGTTTGACTTCAATTAACCTCATCGGGGTTCATTGGAGTTAATGATACACTGCCACTTGTTGGTTGGCATGAAGTGACATGTGTCTGAGCTAATTTTAGTTAGAATCAATCATTCATTGCACTCTGACTTTAGTTAGGACTCAGTTGAGTCAATCGGCACTTGATCAGTTGGTTAACTAGTGTGTTTACTGTGGCTTACAGTCAGTTAAACTACACCCACTCATTCAATTCGAATGACCTCCTTGGGATTTCGAATTGTCTTGGAATTCATGCATCTTGCATGACCATTGTATTGTATTATTCATTATTCATTGATTATACAGAGCTGCTACTTCCATTGCAGCACCATTTTGCCAATTTTATGCATATTTGTCTGTATTCTTTGTGAGACTGTGTTTTCAGTTCCTAGATCACTGTGACAAATTACTATGGTATCAGAGCTCATGGCAGGGTGAAGGTTAGATCTCTCAAAAACAAGGTCTTTGACAGATCTTGCATGCAAAATTGAGCAAAAGCTCAAAATTCCAGCACTGCACCAGAAGCCAAGGCTTACCACTTAATACCCCAAGTAAAGAAATTGTTGATCAAGCTTGCTTGATCAATTATGCTAGGTGTGATGAAAGCCTAAAATGTGTAGGCTGTCTGACCTTACGGTGCCTCTTTTTTTGTGATTTGTAGTTTTTAATAGGTGAAAGCATTCTCTCCAGCAGTTTGAAATGGATTCTTTAGTAGAACTCTTGACTCCATTCAATTTCCATTCATGGAAAGGAGACATGGAGATCCAACTACGTGCCAGAGGAATCTATAGGGTCACTATGGACATTGAAGAAGATCCTGCTTCTATGATAGAAAAATCTAGATTCTTGAATAAGAAATATGAAGCATTTGGATTCTTGTGCCTCTCTGTTTCCTGGGATCTTTTTTTCCATCCCTCGGGATTGAAGACTCCAAAGGAAATTTGGGACAAATTGGAAACCCTGTATGGAAAACATGATGATTTGAGAGTATACCAGCTTGAAAACAAGTTGATGTATCTCTAGCCTTCCAATTTCGATACCTTAAATGATTTTTTCACAAAGTTCAAGCACATTGTCTTACTGTTGAAGCAATGTAATGTGGAGAAGGAAGATGATCAGCTCATCCTCGCCATACTCTCCAAACTTGGAGCTGATTATTCGGTGTTTGTCTCTACATTCTGTGTGGGGAAGCTCACAAACCCTGGATGGAATATTCCTTCACTCAATGCCTTCATTGAGTCCCTAACAAGTGAACATGATAAGATTGTCCAAATGGGGATCTTCAGATCCTCCCGTGATCAAGCTCTCTATGTCTTGGGTCCCAAAGATATGAAGGGTAAAGGAAAGCAACAGAAGAACCCAAAAACCAAATTCAAATCTTCTAAGCCTAAAGTTGAAAACCAACAGCATGAAGAGACTTCTGGCTCGAAGAAGAACAAAAGAAAAGGGCATCATGGGAAGGAAAAAGTCAAGTGTTCATACTGCGGGAAGGGCTTCCACCCTGAACATGCCTGCATGGAAAATAAAGTTGATGAAGATACTTCTATTCTTGAGAAAAATCACATCAATCTTTCGAAAATATTTCGGAGGAGAGATCAACAAGATCGGGAACCACAACATGAAAGAGGTCATGCCCTCATGGCAAGCACTTCGAAGTCCAAAGCACTCTTGATAGATTCTGGATCTTCGAACCACATGATGGCTGAAAGAGACTCCTTCTCATATTTGGAGACCGGAATATCCATTCCCATCCACATGGGAGATGACTCCATAATCATATCCAAAGGACAAGGTACTGTAGATCTTGAGCATGGTTATTTTTCCAATGTTCTGTATGTACCATATCTGGCATCAAACCTCCTAAGTGTTTATCAAATAACACATATGGGAGTGCCCAAGAGAGTCTCCTTTAGCTTGGATGATGTAGAGATCATAGAACTTGCATCCAGAAAACTTGTAGCAAAAGGCCTTGCAAACCATCATGCAAAAACCTACGAGTTCTCCCATTTTGTGGCGGATGCAAAGCCCATCGCATTGCTGACTCATGGAAATGAAGTTAGTATACTGTGGTATGAGAGGTTTGGTCATTTTAAATTCAAATACTTACAGCAATTACCAAATAATTCTATGGTTGAAGGCCTCCCGGTCATCAAAGCTACCATTGGAATTTGCAAGGGCTGTGTTGTTGGAAAGCACCCTGAGCATAAGCTCGATCGGGGGAAGGCAAGCCGAGCATCATGTATCTTGGGATTGATACATCCTGATATCAGAGGTCCCATTCCTATCACATCCATGAATGTATCAAGGTATGTTCTGACTTTCATTGATGACTTTTCCAGATACACATGGGTCTTTTTTATCAAAAAGAAGTCAGAAGTCTTAGAAAAATTCACTGAATTGAAGGCCTTGATTGAGAATGCATCTGGACAAAAGATCAAGATATTGAGATCTGATAATGTTAGGGAGTATGTCAGTAATGATTTATTGCATATATGTTCTCAAATTGGTATTCATATCCAGCATTCAGTCCCCTACACTCCCCAGCAGAACGGTGTAGCGGAGTGGAAGAATCGGTCTCTCAAGGAGATGACCACCTGTATGTTGGATTCAAAGAAGTTGGATGAAAATTTGTGGGTTGAATCCATGCATGCTGAAGAATATATTTATAACAGATTTCCACACTCATCCATGAAAGGGAAGACCCCTTTCGAAGCATACTTCGGACACAAGCCGGATGTGTCGAATCTGTGGGTGTTTGGGTTCACTGCATGGGCCCGAATTCCACTTGATAAAATGAGGGCTTTGCAACCGCAAAGCATAGAATGTCTATTTATTGGATATCTTGATGAATAAATTTTTTTCAAGCTTCTAGATATAAAAACAAAATAGATCATCATTTAAAGGAGTGTCAAGTTCGATGAGCCTCTTCAGGAGGTAGAACTAGTGAAGGAGAAAACTGCTGAATTTCCTTCCTATTCTACTGAATATTTGGATGGTGTAATTGGGGGTGATGACCCTGATTTGGATCATTTGATTTATGATATAAGTATACAGAAAACATTATATTCTGAATCATAACCTGAAGTACGAAAGCATCTCCCAACTTGGGCGCGACAGACACTCTCTTTCGTAGGAGATAACATTAAAAATCCGGATGATCCAAGGAAAACTTGGTTCGATTTCCAAAGAGCAGGTATTGCGATCTCTTGTCCTGATTATTTTATATCCAAATCTTGTTATTTGATGATAAATTCAGACCCTAAGTCTTACTACCATTCTCTAAAGGATCCGAGATGGCAAGTTTCCATGGACGAAGAGATTAATTCTCTTTAGAAAAACACTACTTGGGAGCTAGTTTCTCTTCCTCCGGGGAGGAAATTGGTTCAATGCAAGTGGATTTTTCAGACTAAGGTTTCTGCTGATGGAAGAAACTGAAAATATAAGGAAATGCTGGTAGAAATTTTTTTCTCCCAGGTCCATGGTGTGGACTACCATGAGACTTTTGCACCGGTTGCAAAAATGGACTCCATTCGCCTAGTTTTGGCAATTTCTGCATCTAAGCACTGGGAAGTGCATCATATGGATGTTAAGTCTACCTTTTTACATGGATATATTCACAAGGATATATACATGAAGCAGCTCGAGGGATACATTTCTGATACATATTTGTTTTGCAAGCTAAAGAAGTCACTATACGGGTTAAAACAGGCCCCAAGAGAGTGGTATTCCAAGATGGATGCCTTTCTTCTCTCGCAAAACTTCCAAAGGTGTAAATAAGATCCAAATGTGTATATACAGTAGTATGATGGTAATTTGATTATTATTGTTTTATATTTTTATGACTTACTGATTACAGGTAGCACAGTTACTTCTATTTCAGTCATCAAAACTGCTCTCCACAATGCATTTGAAATGATCGATTTGGGGCTCTTGAAGCAATTTCCGGGGCTCGAAATTGAGAAACATTTTGATGGGATAATGGTCAATTAGTCCAGATACATATCATACCTCTTATTCAAGTTTAACATGGCTGAATGTAAGGCTGATCCATTCCCTTTCCTTTCAGGGATCAACCTTGAAGAAGGAAAAAGCACAGCTGCCATGGACTGCACTATTTATCGACAGCTGATAGGTAGCTTGCTCTAATTGACTCATTATCAACCTGATATATGCTATGCAATGAATGCTATGTCAATATACATGTGGCAGCCTCATGATATTCATTGGAAGGTAGCCAAGAGGACCCTCTAGTATATTCAGGGAACTAGGACCTACGACATTCACTATGTTGCAGATTTCGAGCTAGAGCTTTTTGGTTACATAGATTTCGATTGGGCGGGTGATTATATTGATTGGAATTATAATTTAGTATATGTATTCATGTTTGGTGGTGGCCCCATTTTCTGGTCTAGAAAAAAGAAGGCCGCCATAGAATTATCTTCAGTAGAGGTTGAGTACTGAGGAGAGGTGAATGCTTGCATCCAAGTTGTTTGGTTGCAAGGCATTATTTTAGAGTTTGATCTTGGTAGTACTTTGTACACTATTCTCATTTGTGACAATCAAAGTGCTATTAAGATATCCACAAATCCAGTTACCAGGCAGAGGATGAAGCATGTAGAGATACACATGCACTATATCATGGAATTAGCGCATGACATGAGCATTATTCTGCAATACTGCTCGACTGATGAGTAGATTGCAGACATATTAACCAAGATATTTTTAGAAAAGAAGTTCACTCACCTCCGTTCACTGTTGGGGGTGAGTTCATTAGGGTGATCATACTACTTTCAGTGTTCATCTTGAAGGGGGGGGGGTTCCCTCTTTTCCTCACTTAGATTTATTTTTGAGCATTGTTTGAGTTACATTATTGTACAGGGTGGCCTATGGCATTATTTTCCAGGGCCCTAGCATTTCATGCACTTTATGTTTCTACTTCTCTTGACTATAGCTTAAGGGGGGGTGTTGGAGACGTTTACCCACCATGCACACTTAATTTGGTAAATTTGGCCTAGTTAAACCACTAACCTAAGTTTTATTTACTTAATTTGCATCAGAGGAGCACTGTATGACATCAACATGAGCATGCCCACGCCTACCTTCAGTCAAGGAGGCTAGCTAAGCCTTCTCCTTCATTTGGGGAGGCCAACTGGAGCACTCCGAGAGTGATCTGAGTGTCATAAATGTGCCTAATTCCTAACTGATGGTTAAAATCAGTTAAGATGAGTGGTGAAGGTTCCTCCATTCATTATATTGATTATTTTATTAATATTTAATGAACTAGAGTCAACAGGGGCGCCTCCAACCACCTCTAATGGCCAGTTTGACTTCAGTTAACCTCATCGGGGTTCATTGGAGTTAATGATGTGCTACCACTTGTTGGTTGGCATGCAGTGACATGTTTCTGAGCTGCTTTCAATTAGACTCAGTCATTCATTGCACTCCAACTTCAGTTAGGACTCAGTTGAGTCAATTGGCACTTGATCAGTTGGTTAACTAGTGTGTTTACTATGGCTTATAGTCACTTAAGTTGCACCCTCTCATTCAATTCAAATGACCTCCTTGGAAATTCGAATTGTATTGGAATTCATGCATCTTGCATGACCATTGTATTGTATTATTCATTATTCATTGATTATACAGAGTGCTACTTCCATTGTAGCACCATTTTGCCAATTTTATGCATATTTGTCTGTATTCTTTGTGAGACTGTGTTTTCAGTTCCTAGACCACTATGACAAATTAATAGAAGGAAAACATAATGGAGAGATAAAACTAGAAAAAACATTCATATAAGAAGGGAAAGTATAGAATGCAACATGAAATTAACACATGAATCTCTGAAAGACACCAACTTTCAGCTCTGTAATTAAAGAAATACTTGAATACACAAATCTCCAAAATATCACGGGTTCCAACCCTTGCTTCATCAAATGTATGAATACTTATACAATTGCTCCTTGAGATGAACAATAAATCTAACAGTCTAACGGTTTCAATCATTTATTACATGTGTCAAAGCACTTACTATTACAAAATAGTTCCGATATAACAAAACTTCTTAACTAATGAATTTAAAAATAACATTTTATCATAAAATATATCCTTCGCTGAAAATCCTTTTGCATTTTCTTCCTTGATGTCTTCATGGTTGTAACTTATATTTAGTTGATCCATATTGTTGAACTGCTCTCCAATGTTCAAGATTAGGAAAATATGCAACAACCATTTCATGTGTCAGAAATCTGAGATCCATGTTGTCTGCATATGAAAAATTAGGCACATTAGCACATGCGACTTTAAAATCAAATAATAACTCGACCTCTCCACCCAATTTATCAAACATAACTCTTCCAAACAAATCCTGGTGCATATCTTCAAACTTACTGTGATCTAACCTGCAATTGACCAATTTATCTAGATATTCCTTTTGAGACAATAATGGTCCTTTTTCCTTCGAGAAGAAAGGAATTCCCCTACTTACCAATGGAGTAAATAAATCAATCACTTCTTTGATTTTATGACTTATAATATCAAATTTAGCCTGTACAGTATCCAATATTATGTACTTTCCAATCACTTTTCTAGCCCAAGAGATCATAACAACCACTATGTCTTGGATATCAAGCCTTCTAACTTGATCTTCTGATAAGGTACTGAAAAAGTTGATAGCATTCTAAGCTACTTCCACTGTCTTCTTATTTAATTCTTGTTTTACTATCAAAATATTATGTCTAGCTACTTTTAGAGCACTCTCTTGATTTGCAATATAATCTAAATATGGTCTAAACTTATTAGCTTCTAGAATAATCTTATCCCAAATCATATGTTTGGCCCCTTGCATGTCCATTTGGCCAACCACCTGCTTTGTTAACTTGGTATTTTGATTTATTAGTTCTTGGAATTTTTTCTCTACTTTCTTCTTCTCTTGTTCTCTTTTCAAAATGATCTCTTCTAGATTCTTGTTCTATTGCTTTAACCCTGTGAGTTCTACATCTTTCAGGTTTACCTGAGACATTTCTTTAGAAAGAGAGGTTGCATCTGTTTCTACAGAAGGAACAGTAGATTGATTTTTAACTTCTTCACATTTTTCATGTAATTATTTTTCTCTTGCTTCCAGCTTAGTTTTTAGGTCCTTCTCATTTTCTATCAAAAGCTTAGCATCCCTTTCCTAATGTTTTTATTTTTCTCCAAGCTTTAACAACTTGAATCAATTTAGTGCTTAGAGCTTCCTTCTCCTTCTCAAACTCTATCAATTCAGAGGTCTGAATAAGCTGAGTGGAAGGAATTTTCAATTTCTTCTTTAGCACTTGAACTTCTTTCTCTTTTTCATCAAACAACTTTTGAGCCACGGATCCTTTGCCTGGCTGCCCATCAACCTTCAATACTTCCTCCTCCAACTTTTTAATTTTGATTTGAAGGGCCTTGTTCTCAATATTTTCTTTCTGTAGGAGGTCCTGAACTTTCTTTTTATTGGACTCTAGTTTAGACACCTGTAATGTAGATTTAACCAATTTTGTATATATGATATCACCTATTTCTCTATGAAGGTGTATCATATCTATGGTAGGGATATTCTCTAAGTTCACATTCACCTCTGATACCTTATTACCAACAGTCATGGCCAAACTTAGGGTATCTTTGGCATGATCCCTTACAGGTTTTAAAGTTACATCTAGATTTGGCAATTGTCTCACTTCCTCGTATAATTTTACTATTTCATCAAAGGTTTTATCAGCCACTTCCCTGTAGGTATTTAACCACTCCTCTTTTGATGTATAATTATTTAGGGTTCCTCCATCAAATACATATTCTTGAAGCTCCAGAACAGTTTCTTTGGATTTTTCTTTATTTTGTTTACCTTTCACACTGCTCACCTTGTCATGTACCCATACCCCATTATCACACAGAATTACAAAATTTGATTGAGAACCTTTACTGTTCATCAAAACACAAGGCATGGCTGCAACCCACTTCTCGACATTTCCAACACTATCATGCTCCCTCTCATCTTCCATTGATCAATTCGATGATCTTCCAGGAAATATTTGAGAGGAGATCGAACAACAGAGAGAAATAGCGACAGAATCCAAGGATCACAAAGGGTTCTACCTCCGAAATCAAATCAACGGCTCAAGATCCACCCGAAAAATAAACGGTGCGAAAATCCCAAGTTGCGGGGTTGGAAAGTTATGAAAATTGCAATCTCACATCCTGCATCCCGCATCGGAAACATATAAACAATGAAGAATCATCCCGCAAGAATCGACAGCATAGAAAGCTTGAGTTGTGGGATTGAGAATATGGAAGTCGCGATACCGCGATGTCACATCTCGCATCAGAATGACCGTTGTGGAACGAAAACTGCGGAAAGTTGTAATTCACAAAAATATATCTCTGCATCCCGCATTTCGCAAGTTGCGGAAAGGGAATTTCGGAAAGGGATTTTCAAAGGTCCAAATCTGCCAAAGGGTGTCTTCCACATCTCGCATCCCAACTGCGGAATAAACCATTCGGAAGAAGATTTCTGCTTGAATTTCAACCTGCTAAACGATGTCTTTGAACAAACTTGGCCATCCAGGCCAACATCAATCCGACATTCTAACCCTATAACTTAGTTTAACATTGTATTGAAGGAAAACATGCATAGATGCCTATAATTTTGGTTATTCAAAGGAACAATTCATCAATTCAACACATTCCATCAAGTAATTACGATGCAAGAAATATAATTGCAGATATTAACATGGACAAGAACACTTATCTTGAGAAGAAATTGTCCCACAACCAGATATGTCACTGCAATGTTCCACCCAACCATAGGCCAGTGTGCTCATCAATATCTCAACAACACTACCACCCCTGAGCTGGGCATGATTTCCTCAAGGACTAAGGGAACACTAGCAGACTCATACATAGCCAAGGGTGCAATAAAACTCAGCCAAGCCAACACAGTTGGGTTTATCAGGATGCAAGGGAAAACACACCAATAGATGGGTTTCACAGGCCACTTAGCCAAGCCATCTCACAGTTGGGTTTCGCAGACTATTCACAGTTGATCCAACATCCACCTTAAGGATCAGTCAAGCTAACACATGGGTTTATCAGATTGTACACAGTCAATCCATCTCACTGCTAGGTTTATTAGGCTACCTAGCCAAGCCAACATTCACAGTTGGGTTTACTAGACTGTCCAGCCAAAGGTCACTCACAAGGTCAAAATTATCAAGACACAACCAAGCCAATAGATGGGTTTATCAGGTTACCAGCCAAGCCATCTTTCCAGTTGGGTTTATCAGGTTTCTAAGGCAATGGGAAGGAAGAACTGCTAAGATAGTGAGCTCATCTACAGAGCTAGGAACACCTTCACAAGACCTATTTGGCCTGGCTTTCCCACTTCCTACACACCTAACACAAGGAAGTGTCCCCTTCTCTGCTCCACATTCCATCAAGATACACCTTCCGTTCCAGTTCTCTTCAGGATGTGCATAACAGGTTCACCATCCACTCTTATCTTATTGTGAGGTTCCACACTAGGTTTATCAAGCACATTCTATGTCTCTCCCACTTCTAAGTCTTGCACATAGTTCAGACCTGAACCAGGGTGCACAACACAACAACCACGGGGAGACTCCACAACACAAGCTTTACTCTGGAACATGAGTAACAGGGTCTCATACACTCTATAGTTCAAGATAACGCTGCAACACACAATCCCAGTCTCACCAAGGGAAAAACACTTACAGAATGCGATGGATACACAGAAGAATAGTTCAGCTACTGAAGAGCTTCCACGTGAATGGAGAGAATGAAGATGGTGGTGAATGAGCAATACGTCTCGTAGCTCTCAAAATGTGAATCCGGAACAAAGGCGTAATGCGTCCGTCGAATTGGCTTACCATTCTGGTGTTTTCTTGTCCATGCAAGAAAAACACGACATTCAAAACTGGGTGCTTTTCCCAATTCGAATTTACCCATACTCTTACCCTTCCATGCAATAACTACCTCAACCACATTTTGGTAGAAATAAATGGTTGGGAAGAAAATACAAGAGAAAGGGTAGTTGACAGTTTTAATGGGATTTCCCCACGACACATGGATTTTCCCCAAAATAGTTCAAGGTTAACATTCCCTCCCCCTTTTCCTTAGGAAAATCATGCCCCCATCTCATTATTCATTGCATTGACATAGCTGGCTATGGGTTTTTCATTAATTTGCATATTTACATGATGTTTGCAAACGTGCTTGACTTAGCACATAAACCATAGGAATCAACCATGATCGCCTATGTACCAAACATTAATCAATGACAGGGCCTTGGCCTTGAGCTCCTTGTCATGATTCCATATAATATTTACATCATATACATTAATGAAAACGAGGTCAAAACCGGGGTGTTACATTCCCCCTTCAATAGCACTATCATCAGTGCTTTAAAAAATTGAACAAAATGCTACACTGGTACTGCCCTCAATGCTCCGCAGATTTGAGAAAAAAAGGATGTGCCAATCGCATGGAATCCTCTAGCTCCCATGTAGCCTCTTTAGGACTATAGTGCTCCCACTGCACCTTTACCTGTCCTATGGCTCGGTTTTGGAGCATGGTGACCTTCCTGTCGAGGATGCACATTGGCTCAACTCAGAACTCTCCCTCGGGTTCCACTTGAATCACATCCCAATTTATCACATGGTTAGGGTCATGTATATATTTATGAAGCAAAGAAACATGAAAAACATTATGAGCTCTAGTGCTAGCAGGAAATGCAAGTATATATGTAACTGGCCCTATCCTTTCAAGCACTTCAAACGACCCACAATATTTGGGTGACAACTTGGCACAACTTCCAAGTTTCAAGGAACTCTTCTTTGCTCTCACTCTGAGGTAAACATGATCCAAAAAACTGAACTCTCTATTCACCCTATGCTTATCAACATATCTTTTCTATCTGTCCTGGGCTGCTTTCAGTTTCTGCCTAATATTTACAACCTCCTCCTCCATCTCCTTGAGCAATTCTAGACCAATCACAACTCTGTTCAAGGGATTATCCCAAGTCACTGGTGTCCTACACCTCCTACCATACAAAGCTTCATATGAACTCATCCCCAAGGATGCTTGTTGTCCATTGTTATAAGAAAACTATACCAAGTGTAAATAATTTTCCCACTTGGTTGGTTTTTCCATCACATACATGTGAAGCATGTCTTCAAGCACTTGGTTAAATCGCTCGGTCTTCCCATCAATCTGAGGATTGTATGCAGTGCTGAAGTTCAACTTTGTACCCAAATATGCAATTCCAAAAATTGGAAGTGAACTTGACATCTCTGTTAGAGACTATTGCCTTTGCCAATCCATGCAATTTGAAAATATCCTTCATGAATATCTTTGCAATGTCATCAGTCTTATTCGTAGACTTAACCGGTATAAAATGTGTTTCCTTTGTCAACTTGTCCACCACAACCATGATGGAATCATGTTGTCTCCAATTCATTGGCAATCCTGTAATGAAATCCATGGAAATAACTTCCCATTTCCATTTTGGAACTGGAAAAGGATGCAACAAACCTGCTGGGTGTTGATGCTCAACCTTCACCCGCTGACATTTCATGCACTTGGAAATGTATTCAGCCATGTCCTTTTTTATTCCTGACCAAAAGTATTGCTTTCTGTCTGTAACAATTGTCTTCTAATACCATGGGTGACCAGAATAGGGAGCTTGATGGATCTTGTCCATAACAACTCTCCTCAAATATGCTACATTTGGAATGTAAATTATGTTCTTGTAAGTAAGAATTCCATCTTCTTCCAATTGGTATCCCTCATACCTCTTCTCAAGTCTTTTCTACTGCAATTTGTCCCCGACCTGCACATATAATTCATCTTCAGTAACATGATTAACAATCTGCTACCTCAACTTCGATTGGAAAACACTAATAGATTCCACATGCATTTCCTGTGCCTTCCTGCTGAGCGCATCAACTACCTTATTCTCTTTCCCCTTTATGTGCTTGATCTCAAAATAAAACTCACATAAAAATTCCAGCCATCTAGATTTCCTAGCATTCAGAGTAGGCTGATGAAACAAATACTTCAGACCACAATGGTCTTTCCTTAGCACGAAGCTTCTGCCCATCAAGTAATGCCTCCACATCTTGAGAGCATGTACTATGGCTGCAAGTTCAAGAACATGAGCAGCATAGTTCTTCTCATGCTCCTTCAACTTCCTAGACTCATAACATATCACGTGGTTGGCTTGCATAAGGACTCCTCCAAGCCCTTGAATGCGTGCATCAGTACACACCACAAAATCTTTCTCTGGGTCTTCAAATTTCAAAACTGCTGCACTTGTGAGAATATTCTTCAAATGTTGGAAGCTTTCTTCACACCTCACTGTCCATTCAAACTTTATTCCCTTCTTTTACAAATAATTAATGGCATGTGCAACCTTGGAGAATCCTTCAATGGATATCCTGTAGTATCCTGCAAGCCCCATAAAATATCTTACATCTGTCACATTTCTTGTAGTAGGCCAATTCATAATGGCTTCAATCTTTTTAGGGTCCACAGATATATCCTCTTCTGAGATAATGTGACCCAAGTACTGAATTCTATCTTTATAGAAGTCACACTTTCTCAACTTTGCATACAAATGATTCTCCCTAAACAATTGCAATGTCAATCTCAAATGCTCTTCATGCTCTTCCTCATTCTTAGAATAAACAAGAATGACATCAAGGAAAACAAGAACAAACTTGTCCAAATACCTACTGAAGATACTATTCATAAGGCACATAAATGTAGCTAGTGCATTTGTGAGACCAAATGGTACCACTACAAACTCATAATGCCATACCTTGTCCTAAAGGCTGTCTTGTGAATGTCTTCATCCTTGATTCTTACCTGATGGTAACCAGACCTCAAGTCAATCTTGGAAAATACCTTTGCTCCTCTCATTTGATCAAAGAGGTCATCAATCCTAAGCAAAGGATATTTTTTCTTCATAGTGACCTTGTTCAACTATTTGTAATCAATACACAATTTGAGTGTACCATCTTTCTTCTTTACAAACAGAACTGGTGCTCCCCAAGGAGACACACTCGGCCTGATATACTTTTTCTACAACAACTCTTGCAGTTACATCTTTAGCTCTAACATTTTTGGCATACTCATTCTGTAGGGTGTCTTGGACACTGGTGTTGCTCCTACAATAAATTCAATCGTGAAATCAATGTCGCTCTTTGGAGGAAGACCTAGAATATCATTGGGAAAAAAATCCCTGAATTCCTGCAATACCTAGAATTCCTCCAACATAGGAGTTTCATTCTCTTCTGTCTCCACAATATGAGCTGCATACAACTGGCAACCCTTCCTACAAAATTTCTTCAACTGCATTGTTGAAATACGACTCACTGAAATTACCTTTGGAATGCCTCTTACCACTCTTGGGTTCCCTTCTTCATCCATGCATTCAACAGTCTTATTGTAACAGTCAAGATTTACCTATGAGCTTCTAACCAATCCATTCCAATGAGAACATCATAGGAACCAAGGGGTAGAACATTCATATCTACACAAGTAACCCATCCATTCATCACCAATGGACATTTCTCTACCACTTCACTAACCTTTCTCTTAGTTCCAGTGGCTAGCTGAAATAACCACGATTTGCTATGCCTCACTTTCTTAAAAGCACAAATATCCACTACTCTAGGAGCAATGTAACTGTGGGTAGAATGAGGGTCAATCAAAATAGAAACATATTGATCAAAAATCTTACCTACAACTTCAACCACATTTTATTGGTGATCTTCCTTTTGGTCCTCTAGCGTTGCATAAATACTAGGGACGACCCTCGCTACTTGACCCACTGTTTCTGCCTCTTGAAGGTTGTAAGTTGGCCTTTCACTCTCATTCTCTAGTGGAAAATACCAGTGCATGTGGGGTCCTCCACATCTCCAACATTGGAGTGGTTCTCTGATCTGCTGTGGATCTCTTGGATTTTCTCCCACCACTCTGGATGGCTGCTTCTCAGCTTGGGATGGTTGCTTATGCTGATTCCTGAAGTTAGAAGGTTTAAAACATTTCTTTATTTGGTCATACTTCTCATTCTTTCTGTCCTTCCATGTCTTATGATAGTCATGTTTGCCTCTTCTTTGCTCATAGTAATACTTAGATTTCCTTATTGCTTCTTCCATAGTTCTAGGCTCACAGAACTCAATTCTGTATTTGTAAGACTGAGGAAATCAACTCAGGAAACGCTGGATTTTCATTTTTTCATCCTTGATGTACCTGACATATCTCAACAACTCTAAGAACTTGTTTGCATACTCTTCCATGGTCTTCTGTCCAAATCTCGGCTCATGAAATTCCTTGATCTTGTCATCATAGTACCTGTCAGAGAGGTATTTTTGCTTGAAATACTTCTGGAACTGTTTCCACACAATTTTCCTTTTATTAATATTCTTCACTTCCTTGAAGTGCTCCCACCATATGGATGCTCTTCCAGTCAAATAGAAGATGGCTACTCTAGCCTAAATATTTCCTGAATAATCCTGAACTTGGAAATATTTCCTCATCCCAAGAAGCCAAGATTTAGCTTCTTGATTATTCTTTATCTCACCATTGAAGATAGGTGGCCTCGCCTTCTTAAACTTATCACGTGAGTGGTTCTGATAACGCCTCTTCCTCTCATTCTTGTGAGAAGAGGAACTTGAATCACTAGTGGATCCTTTCAAGTTAGGAGATCTACTAGAATACCTTCTTCTTCTTTTGTACTGCTCTTACTACCTTCTGGTTTTGTTGTATGTCACCCCAAGCTCATCCGTGCGTTGGATGTCTGTCAAAATTTGCAACATGGCAGCATTCAGCTGATGCTGCTCTTCTTGATATTTAATCAAGCTTCTCATGGTGGCTGCAATGTTCGATTGTGTCTCTTGAAATATCCTTCCATTAGATTCTATATCATCATTTCCAACTTGTGCGTTTTCCCCCATAGCATATTGCGCATGCTCATAGGAATCCTGTGCATCATATCTGTTGTAGGTTCTCATGGCTGAGCCAACAGCCCACTCTTCCAAAATGCACTATGACTTTGCAAAATTTGTTATTAAACACCATTTTTTAGATACACAGTAATTCAAAATTACAACCATTTACTTACTATCACCTGGCCTATATAGGACCGATGCTGTAACCAACAGCTCTGTTAACTGTTCAACCCGGTCCTTTCAGGCCCGATGCTACAACCCGCAGTGGTGATACCACATTGAAATGCTTGAACCATTTTGTAGATACCACTCTGCAGCATACTGCAATGCTGGTATCCGAGGATATTCTTATCTCTTTCTATCCCATCCAGGCCCAATGCTGCAACCCGTAGCTCTGATACCATAATGTCACGTACCCATACCCCATTATCATGCATAATTACAAAATTTCATCGAGAACCTTTACTGTTCATCGAAACATTGGGCATGGCCGCAACCCACTTCTCGACATTTCCAACATTGTCATGCTCCCTCTTGTCTTCCATTGATCAGTTCGACGATATGCCAAGAAAGATCTCAGAGGAGATTGGACGATGGAGAGAAATAGCAATGGAATCCAAGGATCACAAATGGTTCCGCCTTCAAAATCAAATAAATGGCTCAAAATCCACCCAAAATCAATGGTGCAGAAATCCCGAGTTGCATGGTCGAAAAGTTACGAAAATTGTAATCTCATGTCGCGCATCCCGCATCGGAAACAGATCAACGATAGAGAATCACCCCGCAAGAATTGACGGTACGGAAAGATTGAGTTACAGGATTGGGAATATGGAATTTGTGATACTGCGATCCTGCATCCCGCATCGGAATGACCGTTGCGGAACGAAAACTGCAGAAAGTTGTAATTCACAAAAATACATCTTTGCATCCTGCATCCTGCATCCTGCATCCCACAAGTTGTGGAAAGGGAATTTTGGAAAGGGGTTTGTGGAGGTCCAAATCTGCCAAAGGGTGTCTTCCGCATCCCACATCCTGACTGCGGAATAAACCATTTTGGAAGAAGATTTATGCTTGAATTTCGACCTGCTAAACGAAGTCTTTGAACCGACTTGGCCATCTAGGCCAACCTCAATCCAACATTCTAACCCTGCAACTTAGTTTAACAATTTATAGAAGGAAAACATACATAGATGCCTATAATTGTAGTTATTTAAAGGAACAATTCATAAATTAAACACATCCAACATGTTCATCATATTCCATCAAGCAATTACAATGCAAGAAATATAATTGCAGAGATTAACATGAACAAGAACACTTATCTTGAGAAGAAATTGTTCCACAACTAGCTATGTCACTACAACGCTCCACCCAACCATAGGATAGTGCACTCATCAATATCTTAGCAACACTGCCACCCCCGAGTTGGGCATGATTTCATCAAGGAATAAGGGAACGCTATCAGACTCATACATAGTCAAGGGTGCAATAAAACTCAGCCAAGACAACACAGCTGGGTTTATCAGGATGCAAGGGAAAACAAACCAACATATGGGTTTCACATGCCACTCATCCAAGCCATCTCATAGTTTGGTTTCACAAACTATTCACAGTCGATCCAACATCCACCTTAAGGACAAGTCAAGCCAACAGATGGGTTTATCCGACTATACACAGTCAAGCCATCTCACTGCTGGGTTTATTAGGATACCTAGTCAAGCCAACATTCACAGTTGGGTTTACCATACTATCCAGCCAAAGGTCACTCACTAGGTCAGACTTATCAAGACACATCCAAGCCAATAGATGGGTTTATTAGGCTACCATCCAAGCCATCTTTCCAGTTGGATTTATTAGGCTTCTAAGGCAATGGGCAGGAAGAACTACTAAGCTAGTGAGCTCATCTACAGAGCTAGGAACACCTTCACAATGCCTATATGGCCTGGCTTTCCTACTGCTTACACACCCAACACAAGGAAGTGTCCCCTTCTCTGCTCCACAGTCCCTCAGGATACACCTTCCCTTCGAGTGCTCTTCAGGATGTGCATAGCAAGTTCACCAGCCACTCTTATCTTATTCTGAGTTTCCACACTAGGTTTATCAAGCACATTCTATGTCTCTCCCACTCCCAAGTCTTGTACATAGTTCAGACCTGAACCAGGGTGCACAACACAACAACCACGAGGAGACTCCACAACACAGGATTTACTCTGGAACATGAGTAGTAGGGTCTCGTACACTCTGTAGTTCAATATAACACTGCAACACATAATCCCAGTCTCACCAAGGGAAAACACTTACAGAATGCGATGGATACACATAGGAAGAGTTCAAATAATGAAGAGATTCCACGCAAATGGAGAGAATGAAGATGGTGGTGAATGAGCAAGACATCCTGCAGCTCTCAAAACATGAATCTGGAATGAAGGCGTAATGCGTCCTTCAAACTGGCTTACCGTTCTAGTGTTTTCTTGTCCATGCAAGAAAAACACAACATTCGAAATTGGGTACTCTGCCCAATTTGAATTTTCCCACACTCTACCCCTTCCATGCAATAACTACCTCAACCACATTCTGGCATAAATAAATTGTTGGGAAGAAAAGACAAGAGAAAGGGTAGTTGATATTTTTAATGGGATTTCCCCATGACACATGGATTTTCCCCAAACTGGTTCAAGGTTAACATCCCCTCCCCCTTATCCTTAGGAAAATCATGCCCCCATATCATTATTCGTTGCATTGACATAGTTGGCTGTGGGTTTTTCATTAATTTGCATATTTACATGATGTTTACAAACATGCTTGACTTAGCACATAAACCATAGGCATCAACCATGATCACCT
Organism: Pseudotsuga menziesii; assembly: GCA_001517045.1. NCBI lineage: Eukaryota > Viridiplantae > Streptophyta > Pinopsida > Pinales > Pinaceae > Pseudotsuga > Pseudotsuga menziesii. Next base: position 117,403 of record LPNX010101664.1, on the reverse strand, counting down.
ATATACCAAACAGTAATCAATGATAGGGCCTTGGCCTTGATCTCCTTGTCATGATTCCATATAGTATTTACATCATATCCATTAATGCAAACAAGGTCAAAACTGGGGTGTTACACTTCTTCACTGGTACCAGTTGTCCCTCTTGTCCAATTTTCTGCTTCTTTGGTGTACTAGCAGTGTCTGCTTCTTCAGTGTCCATGAAACCTAAATGTTCTCTCTTCTTTGAATTTCTTGAAAAACTTATTAATGACGAAATATTGCCAGCAACTCCAACTATGTTAGAAAGATCCATTGGGGAATAATTATTTCCAGGTATGGGTGAGACAGAGTCTTGTTCCATGCTAATATTATCTGGGGTATTGTTAGGATAATCTTCCCAATTAACTGCCTCTCTGAGTCCAGCTACTTCAGTATGTTCAAAAAGCTTATTTTTGTTTTCTTGTCTTCTTTTAGAGATTACCTAGTGTGGATCATAGTTGATAGAATATCCCAAAGAAAGCCCCATGCTTCTGAGTAGATTATCAATGATTGGTAGAGAAGCTCTACTTTTGACAACATATGGCCCTTCCACCCAGGGAAATTTAATATCTGGACTCTTCTTAAATATTAAGATTTGTTCTTCCTCAACTGTAAGCCTTTTTCTAATAAATTACAAAGAAAAGATTCTAGTTTTTAGAAAGGCTGGAAGAACATAAGGATGATGCACAAATCCATATAACCTTATAATTGTTTCAGACTCTGAAAGGAACTAATCTCCTATCCTTTTACTAGGGGAAATTTGTAATGTTTCCTTCATCTCTGGCAATACCCTGGGCAATATTTCCTGAAAGAAAATGTTGTATGTTTTTTCCATCAAAAAATTCATGAACTTGCAATAATCATGAGTCATTTCATTAGTGATTACCAACTCAGGAAACTGTAGGTTATCTTCATTATGTGATAAGAACATCTTCAGCAAAAAGGACTGGAATCTGAAAATTCTGGTACTGTGGAAGTTGACTAACTGAGAACGAATGTTCTCAGCTAGGAACTCATCAAACTTAAGGCAACAAGACTGGAAAGACTGACCTGGAATTTCAGACTCAATTGGGAAAGTACTTAAGATAAACAACAGACTTAACAACAACTCTGTAACATAACCATTAGTGTCTAACCCCAGAAATTGAATGGCTAAAGTTATACACCACTTGGTTTCTTCGTTAAATAAAACCAGGTCAATAGGGTAAGATAAACTTATAACCTCACTATCAGGCTTTGAACATGACTTCAAAAAGGTTTCCTTACTCTTGGTTGTAGACTTTTGGAAGAATTGTATGATGTTTTCTTCTTTGTACTCCTGGGATAAATGAACAAAATCATCTGGGACAGATAGGGTTTTGCGGATAACAGAGGAATGAATAGGGAAAAGGATCCTAGAATTAGGTTCATCCATGATGACTTCTTCAACTACGGAATAGTTATTCGAACACCACTCGATAAATTCAGGGAAATTGGGGGTCTGGTCAATAGAGAAAAAATAAAAGAAAGACCTGAAAACACCACGGGTGTCACTACCCTGGAACTTAATAATTTTCAAATTATTTTTAGCCATCTCAATTGTTTCATTCAGTAAAATGGTATCAAAAAATTCAGAATTTTTGTCTTTGAATCTTTCCTCAATGTTTTGACAAGAAACCCCTAAATTTTCACTATCTGCCACTTCTACCACTTCTATTTCATCCATTTTCAAAAATATTTGGAAAGTTTTAGGATTTCTACCTTGTTCACTAGCACAGTGTTCCGATTCATCCACATTGGCACTTTGCGCGCAATCAGGGTTATCGTCAATCCCAATTCTCAGAAAAACAAAACTTTGAACTCCATGTAGGTGTTTTTATATTTTTTTTATGTTTCATAACCATTGTGCGTCTCCTATAATCTATACTGTAGATTTTATTTTCTTTGAAATATAAGCCGTTCATGTGCAATATCTCAATACCAAGACTCAACATTATCACCCCTGCACAACTTGATTTAGAGGAATCAATTTCAACCATTGATCTGCAATCTACCTTCATCAGAACCATCAAACTGTGAAAATCTTTAACATTCTGCTAATCATTTAAAACTTGATCAATTGAGCAACTTCTATTTATAGAATGCACCTTATCTATCAATCAAAACCCGACCACTATCGCAACCATTGACCAACGTGGCCCTAACCACTTTCCGTAGATTTCAATCTTGAATTTCTCCACGCTAGTTAAATCTTCGGAATTGTTTCCGACCGTAGATCTATCTCTACTCACATCTTGTCTATCTGATATTTCCACCAGTTAACCAATTCCACAAATTGGAAAACTTCTTTTGTCTAGGCATGTTCAATCTGTGGAATGCTCCAACGTTGTTGATCTTACCTTGTATCAATCTCATCCCTTCAAAGTTGCAACTATTTAACAGATTCCGTAAATCCAAAAACTTAGTTTTTCCTTGCATTTCCGATATGTGGAATTTCTTTCCACCATTGATATACAACCTCTTTAATATGAGTCGTCAATATTTGACACCTTTAACCTCCATTCCGCTGATGAGAACATTTCAATTGGTCTCCCATATTTCAAACAGTGGAACGATCCACCACTGTAGATCAAATCCCTTTCTTAATCCAATGAACCATGATGAAAGATCATGCTAACCCATTAATCTAAAGGGCGCTTCCATAAAATTTTCAAATATGATCATTTCCAAACCCTTCAATTAAACAATCCACAATTTCAAATATAGTGCTAACACATACCAAATATGACGTTGATTTATCCTTTCTGTATCTTTGATAACAAAATGATTTAGAACAAAAACCTTGTTCAATCCCAATGCCAGATGAAATGTTCAATTTGATTAGGTTTGTTTTTTATTGTTACACTTTGAAATGCATGCTCCATTTTTCATTTTCATGGGCCTTTCTTATCTCACCAGCACAATAGAAGATCCTTGAAGTTTTGTGTTAGTTACAGAGTGCATGAGGCACTTGGAGGCCATGCAGCTTGTTCTATCTTGCTTGAGCACTTATCATCATCCTAGGAAAGAACAAATGTGTGGAGGATCATTTATGGATTGATGGAAACTTTTCCAGGATCACATTAATGGATGATATGCACATCAAGGGAACCATAGAATATGAACACCCTTCTTCAGTAGATGTCTACGGCATGGTTTATGGCTTGATGAGAATTAGACACGACTATGGCTTAAATCATGATAATAAAAGAACAATACTTATGGATTAAATAATCGATCTAGCCCCTAAAGGAGGGATTCCCTCCTAAAAGGGACAATTCAAGCATGTTCTACGGGGATTTACGAGGCACTACACATTGATCAAGGAATAAGTCACATATGTGGAGCTTCCACACCAAAGGGAAACGTGACACGTGTTACCTTGTGATTTAATCAATCCCTTAAAGCACACTAAAGAGAAGAACCCTAGGTCTAGGGCTTCTAGATCTCATTTATTATTATTTTATGAATTAGGGTTTGACATGAAGGATATAAACATATGATATGTTAATTTGCAAAAGTCAAGGTTGGAGATGTGGGAGTTCCCATCCAAGCTTTAACTGAGGATATTTGGTGAGAAAATTTTTAAGAGACAAGTTCAACGTGAGGTTTTTAGTCTCTTTGTTTTCTTTTTCATGGATGATTAGGGATTTTGCAAGGATTTCCATTTCTTTTTTCTACTAAGATAATATCTGGAGAAGGGTATCCTTTATCTAATATGAATATGTGAAGGTTGAGGTGAAACTCTCCCTAACTCTTGATGTAACCTTACATAATTGTAGAATCTTGCTTATGTAATTTTCTGGTTAAGATAGTTCACTCCATGTTTGAGGATAATTTTAGCTAAAATATAAGATTAAGTATGGCATGTTATGGCTCTCTTGATCTTGTAATGAGATTAGATTTGAAGATATGGTGTAATGGTTTATGTTCATTCTACAATAAGGTTGTCCTACTTTGTCTAATTCATCTTGGATTTCTTGTTGTGTCTATTTCTTTAATTGTTCATTGTTGCATGTTATTTCTTGGCTGCAATTCCATGGTTGTGATGGTGAAACTTGTATAAGGGTTCTCACTCGTCATAGTGTCATTATTATTGTAACTAAATTATCATCAATAATAAATTGAATAGATAAAAAACTAAGCTTAGGAATCATTTTTTTTCTCACAAATATATATGATCTCTTGCTATCAAGTGACTAACCAAAACCATATGTTTTACTATCAAAAGATTGAATTAAAATATCGCCAAGAGGTGAGGTGTTTCCATACCTAATCTCATCAATATCATTAAGAAACGTAGCAATCCATGTTCAATCAAGTCAAAATTAGAAATAAAAAATGATAGAGTAGTAAAGTGGCACAGGACATTAGAAAGCAAATTCACTTTTCAAATAAAGTGCCTCAAGGGTAAAAATAATAATAAAAGACATGATAAGAAAAGAGGAGGCCCAATATCTTAACCAAGTTAATTTCAAGTCTACATTGACATGAATCCCATGGCTTGTACAAACGTCTTATACCTTCCCTTTTAAACCTCCATATGACTCCCATCACATGACCTTATGTCCCACCCCCAAACCTTGTAACTCCATATAATAGAAAATGATCATGTAATGAACTAATAATATTATGTCCCACCCTCAAACCTTTTAACTCCATATAATAAAAAATGATTATGTAATGAACTAATAACCTTATGTCCCACCCTCAAACATTTTTACTCCATATAGTAAAAAATAATTATGTAATGAACTAATAACCCTATGTCCCACCGTCAAACCTTGTAACTCCATATAATAAAAATGATTATGTAATGAACTAATAAATTTTATACTCGAATAAATCCTATCTAAGCTAAACATGCACTGGAAATCATAATCATAATAATATAACCTAAAAGATCTTGTGCTCAAAAGAACTACCATAAATAACCATAACATCCAAAAGTATGCCTAGTTGTCCAAAAATAGTGAGTGACATCAAATCAGTCCATGAACACTACAATGAATAATATAAGTTGATGATGATAGGGTTGGATCACAACGAGAAGAGGAGTATGGGTGTGTGACACACTTCACCCATTCTAGTATAGGTAGGAATTGAGGTACACATGTGGAAGTCCTAGATGCTTTAGAGAGTACATACATGATGAGAAAGGAGAAATATGACCATTAGTGTTTGCTTCATCCATATGCAAATAATGGCATAAATGGGAGGGCATATACAAAATAAAATAATGGCATAAATAGTTAGCTACAACCATGCCCAAGTAATGGCGTACACAAGTGATGCAAACTTGGTCTTTAAATTTCCTCAACCAATTGGTTTTTACAAATACAGTTATAAACACAAAATCTCTTAAAAGAAAACAATCGATGTCTCTTCCTAACTGCATATTAAACCTCAAAACACAACAAAATTCTTCAATGAAATGGCATGTAGACAAGAATGCTCACCAAGGGATAAACATGATTTCCATTACTATGGTTTGGTACAAGGGAGTTTTAAATGGAAAATATAGTACAATAAGTGGTTTCCTACTCTTCAACCATTTCATTTAATGATCCATCAGAACCATGCACAAATATTAGGAATTATTAGAAATGATTTTCCTACTCAAATAATTTCCCCATTTTTTCATTTAACTAGCAAAGATGAATCTAGATAAGAGATAAATAAACATAGTGTGATTCTTCTCACAAAGGCATTTTATCATCAATAACAAATTAAAGAGGCAAAAAACCAAGCTTAGGCATCAATTTTTTTCTCACAAATAGATATGATCTCTTGCTATCAACTGAATAACCAAAACCAAATGTTTTACTAACCAACGATTGAATTAAAATATCACCATGATGTGAGGTGTTTCCATACCCAATCTCATTAATATCATCAAGCAAAGTAGTAATCAAAAATCATGTTGAATCAAGAAAATGTTTCACTTTTCCAAATCAATATTGTTTCCCTATAATTTCATGCCCAAACAATAGCCCAAGCATGTCTTGATTCCTCTAGCCAAATAATTTTTTCATAGCAAAGAAAAAAAATTCAAATCTATTGTACAAAATTCACAAAAAAAATAAATTAGGATTTAAGAAAGCATAGAATTCAACTAAAAAGTCAAAATTTATCCTACCCATGCTATACAGATTGCTCAATGAATTCTTGGAGACCAAAGTATACAACACTAAATCCTCTCTCACAGAAACCCCTTGATCTCTATAGGTGATGTGTTTGTTGTCATTGAACCATGTGTAAATTAAGCAAATGTGGATTATATTTTATGCAAAGAATTTAAATAAATAAAAAGGTTTGTGCTACCATACCAAGGTGGAAATTTCTCTTACTATATTATTGACATGGTTGTGATTGGAAATAGTAGACCATGTAAGAAAGTGAACTTCACAAAACTAACTTTCAAGACCTATGAAGTATGAATACAGTCAGCCTCATGTTGCAACTATTTCACCGGCTCTCAAGATTAACTTGAGCAATAAGATTGCTATAAATGAGAAATATTATGTTACACTAATAACTAGACTTATAAAGGTTGGAACTTACAACAAAGAACAATAGTTGGAAAGCTTAATATAATACAATTGATTTCTCCATCTTCTCAACATAGAATACATAAGCAACACATTATCTCGTTACATGTTATAGTAACCAAAATGGAAGAAGATAAGTACAATTCCAAAAGAAAAAAATGGCAAGAATGCTTACCACTAGCTTGTAGCCTATCCTAAGTTGCTCATATATACTGAACTAGATTGCATCAAAAGGAAAATCACCTAATAGAAATGACCCATTCCCCTGCAACAGTAGAAGAGGTTAAGTCGAAATTTTAAAATATTTACTAAACCCTTCTTTTCAGTCTTATTTGAAGTAGGAAATATACATTAAATTTGAGATACAAAGCCACATTCGTGACATACAAAAAATTCACTGGTATCTTGGGGCATATAAACCTTCTCACTTTCCTTTCCTCTATTATATTGAAATCTAAATTTCTTTGAATTTGATTTCTGTGTACACGTGAGATTTGTTAGGCTATGGTCACTTCAAACCCTTTTTAAATTATGAATGGTTGAGGATTGATAAAACTGTATAGATCTATCTTGTACTAATGCAGTCAAGTTTTAGTACAATGGATTCCACTCCCTTATGACCACTCTCTTGGCTAGTGGTTGTAAATATCTTGTTTTTTATTTGAGAGAAATACCTACACAAATTTGTAAATCAGTGTAATTATGTGATGTTCCTTACTGAAGAATCCCATCCAGAAAACCTTACTGGTAAATATCGTTCAGAAAGCTCCTATTGTTTCCTCCATTCAATAAAGAAACTAAATAAAATCCATTTTCCAGGCCAATTAGAGTAGTAGTTAGAGTAGTGGAAATAGCATCCAAGGAGAAACAATGTATAGAGATCCTTAGTGAAATATCAGAAGTCATGATGAGTTTAAAAGACTGGGTAAATTCCCCGTTGATTGTTATTTGTTTTATTATTTCAAATTTACTAGTCAAAATTTATGCAAACTACTCAGATTTTTGGCTCCTTATTTATCGATAATTTTGGCATCAACTCTATTATCCAAATCTATCCATATGTATTGAAATCATTGCATATAAATCTCTAAATTGGTTGTATTCCTCTCACAAATGGGCAAAGGATTTTGAATAAGATATGGTTGCATTTTAAAAATTTAGTGAAGTTATGTGAATAAATAGAATATTTGTTGGACATGAAGGGTTCTTATAATATGTGATTTTCATCCCTTATAAAAATAAAAGGGCCTCGTTGAACACCACTACACCACACTACATAGGCTAGCTCACTTGCATGGTAGGATGCTCTTTATCTATATAATACAGCAGTGGTTCTTAAAGGGATGCTACATTACCCTTTAAGTTCTAGATATAGCTAACTCGTGCAACCATACCTCACTTGGTTATTGGGTGATGCTCATTGGCAGGGAAACAACCAACTCACAACATCCATATTGAATATGGTGGTTCATAATATGATTGCATATAAAATCAAATTTTGAGTTTGATTTTATCTTTGAGAGATTTTTTCCATGAAAGGATTTTGATTGTTTGTGAACTATCTATCAAAATTACCATCTCACAACATCTAAAATGTTCAGTGGGAAGCCCTCCTGGCACTTTCTCACATTTGTTGAATGCCACTAATCCCTTGGGGATTTACCATATTTGAACACATGGCCTCTCATATTTCCATTGAAACTGATTTGTCTAAACCCGATGTTTCGATTCCGAATTAGGAACCATCATCAGGACAAAAGGTCAAGAACCATCATCATGGCCTTTCAGATTTCCATTGAAACTAATTTGTTTAAACCCGACATTTTGATTTCGAATCAGGAACCATCATCATTAACCTTAAAATTAAAATCCATTAACCTAAAGTAATTAAAATACTTTAAGCAACATAATTTAAAATTAAAAAAAAAACATAATTATTTTTTTTTAATAAAAAACATAATAAAAAAAATTTAAAATTTAAAATTTAAAAATTTTTAATAAATTTTTTTTTAAAAACAAACATAATTAAAATTTAAAAAAAACATAATAAAAAAAATTAAATATTTTAATAAATATCTAAAAAAAACCTAATAAAAAAATTAAAATTTTTTAAATTTTAATAAATATTTTTTAAACCTTTAATAAAATTTTAAAAAACATAATTAAGAAACATAAATTAAAAAAAAAATTAAATCTACAACAAAGTCGTCTAAAACTTATTTTAAAAAACCTAATAATCAAAACCTATTCATTACTCCAAAACTGCGGCTCTTCTCTCTGACTTTTTGTCCTGATGATGGTTCCTGATTCGGAATCGAAACGTCGACATTCAAGAAATGGCCACTGCGAATTCTACGGAAAAACTTTCCATTAATCTACCTCACCGCAAAAAATTACGAACTGAAATTGTTTAAACTCGTTTTATTATATAATGCTTTCTCTTATCACCATAAATTTTTCTTAATATAAGTTTTGAGAGGATAGAATGAATAAGGGGCTTTCAAGTTTGTTGATAACTTGCTTTTAGTGTGTGCTTAGCTCACATATGGAAAAATATACTATTTACAAACTATTCAGCATTAGCAACTTCAGCTGGCTAATCCAAGAGAACAAAATCAAGTTAGCAAGGAAAACATCGCTCAAGATTAGAGTGACATGAAAGAAAAGAAACCATCATATTTAGAAAATAAAGGACATAGCCAACATAGCGTCAATGGAGATATTGCTACAAAGGTTAGTAAAAATGGGAATCTTGTGGTAATGAACCAAGCTAAGGAAGTAATTATACCAGATGTAATTATAAATGGGGTTGTGCTTCTTACTCTGCTTTGTGATATCCCTGCAAAGGTAAAAAATAATTTTTAGTTGTTTCTTTATTTTACAATATCTTATCTGTCTAGAAGTGAGGTGACAGTGCAAGTTAAAAATGAATAGTCTGAAATCATCTCTTCAAAATTTGTTGTAATTCTGAAGAGATATATCTAACCTCCACTCTATGTAATCTGAAATTTGTATCCAAAATGTCTTAGCATGATATGATGCAATCGGTCTATGTCTTGAGATGTAATCATCATGATCTCTTCATGAATAAATTTTACCATTTCAATAACTGACAAAACTTGACTGTCTTTTCAGTCTTATTTGAAGTAGGAAATATACATTAAACTGGAGCTACAACCTACTTTATGTTTTTCATCATCACTTTCAAATTATTAACAATGAAACAAATTCTACAAGTCAGCCTTCTACTGGGCGGTGGACTTTTGTTAGTGGAAGGAGGCAATTCGAAAATGGATGCAACTTTAATTGATTGAACAAATAGAAGTTTCTTTGCATCTGCACAAAGAATTTGTTTCAATTTCATTGAAGGGAACAAATATGAAGTTAACTCCACTTATAAGCAAGTTCGTTATTATGAAGTTGTGGTTTTAGATATACCTATGGATGAGATTAAAATCATCTATGAATTTATAGCAACATCTCAATTCCAGAGCGACTTCTTCACCACACTTATACAACATTTTCCAAGGGTGTCTTAAATATGATATACTTTGGGTTTTCGTCTACTTCCAACCTCTCTAATATAATAAGCACTGTAGAAGTACCAGATTCACCATTTTCATGTATATCTATATTGAAAGACAATAATAGAGATGAGAAAGCTTATAAAATATTTTAGCACTTAAGGTGACACAATTGATCTTAGACTCTAGATAAGTTCTAAAGGGAAATTGAGAGTCGAAGGCGAATCATGGTGTTAGAACCATTTCTAGGCTAACTATTTAGTGAAGCGTTTGGCCATCAAAAGGAGCAATAGGCTTATAAATTTTTATATCATCTGACCCTTAAGATCATTGATGAAGCTTTGTAGGTGTTCGAAGGAGGATTTCCAGGGTAAGAGTGCAAAAAACTTGAAGGAATTGTGATTTTTTACCTTGAAATGTGCATGAATGAGAAAATCCACCATTAGGAGAAATTGGTACAAGAAATGGATGGACCAGATGCATCACAGGTAAGATCAGATGGCCAAAAATCATTTTCACCCAATGAAATCGGGATCGAAAGTGAGAAAAAGGTAAAAATTTGAAGTTATGAAAGTGGAAGTTCTGACTTCCTCTCTCCGCATTTCAAATTACGTTTTTCGCTAGACCCAACGACCCAGATAGCTTCCGCCCAGATAAATAGTGTGGAAAGGCGCAAAAGGGTGAAAATCAGAAATTGGAAAACACAAAGTTTCCGGGTATTAAAGGTTGAAGTTTCGATTTCCATTTTCTGCGATCCGGGTTCCACTTTCCTCCAAATCCAACGGTCCATAAAGATTCTTCCCAGATCAATGGTGTAGAAAGAATGAGAAAGGTGAAAATTAGAAATCGGAAACATGAGGTTTCCAGGTATAAAAGTTTGAAGTTCCAATTTTCGATATCCGCTAGATCGATGATCCATAAATTTTCCGCCTAGATCGACGTTGCGGAAAGGCGTGTAAGGGCGAAAATCAGAAACCGGAAACCTTAATAACTTGATCTTGAAAAGTTGATTTTTTGGGTTCCGTTTTCCACTAGATCCAATGGTCATAAATTCTTCTACACAGATCAATGGTGCAGAATGAATCAGCAGGGTGAAAATCAGAAATTGAAAAACAAAGATTTTGATCCTGAAGAAGTTAAGATTCTGCTTTCCATTTTCCACCAGATCTGACGGCTCAGAAAGTTTTCGCCAAGATCAACGGTGCGGAAAGGCACCAAAGGGAGGAAATCGAAATAAAAAATACTAAGTTTTATTGTTGTGAAAGGTTGAAGTTTTGGGTTCAGCTTTCCGCCAGAATCAACGGCTGAAGATGAATCCATTGAAAATCAATAGTGCAAGTTGATCCCACAGACAATAGATCGATGGTGCAAAATGACTCTCGAGGGAATCTCTATGGTCCAAAATGGTTTCCACAGGAGAATTTCATAGAAGGAGGAAAAGCGTTGCAGGCCATGGCAGAAAAATTTCGAGGGGTTGTTTTTAGTGTCCCTGCTGTCAAAATCCTCAACTGATTCATCATGTGTGCCCCTGCGTGTGTTTTTTTTATTTCATGATCATGACGAATTTGCCAGATCATTTGTTTGTTATGAATTTCATTTTCATTCTCAAACTGATTTTAGTTCTGTTTCAAGGTTGGTCTTGGGAGCTTAGGAAAACTATAAATATGCCCTCCATAGAAGGAAAGGGGGTTAGAACCCATGAGGATTTTGGGTTATTCTTTATTGAGATATTTTTCTAATAAAGTTGTAGAGCCGAATGCTTGTTGTTGTTGTAGATATTCCTGTGTGCTTCATATCTTATAGTCAATTATTTTATTTTCCCTGTGCATGTCTTCTAGTTAATCTCACCACCATGTTTTCTTCATGCTTGAAATAAGTGTATGATATCTCAAATTTCATCTCGTATTCTCTGACTATCATTTTTAGGTATTCACCAAATATTTCCCTCCAAAATTGGTGGAGAATCCATCCTGTAGATGCTCTGTGTTGATGGACTGTTCATGTTCTCTCTTTATCACCAGACAAACAATTATTTGACTGTAACCAAATGCTACCTTACCTTTGTGTATCTTCACCTGCAAACTGTTATGTAATCCATCTATAATTTGTGACTCCATATCCCAATTGTGCTTTCTCTTTTTCAACCACTACTAGATCTGAATTTTTTTTATTTTAAATATGGCCCTGATATAAATATGTTGAGACATCCCTCTTTGAAAAGGTAGAAGCCAGATCTCCTTTCCAAAAGTGGTTATGTTGTTACCTTGGGGTTCACCCTCCACAACCTTGGGTGTAATTATGAGTGCTAACAAACTAGCACCGTTGCCGACGACGAAAGTGAAAATCAACCTTGGGAAAAATGACAAAGATTCTAACAAGAAAGGGTTTGTGTGGGAAAACAAAGACTCCTACATTTGAAAAAGGTTGTATCATTTGCTCTGGTGCCTCCACTAAAATATTTTGGAAGGTGGCTCCATTGGGGAGACTGACGGCCAGAAGGACCAATACGGGGAAGAGGTTTCAAATATTCACTGGATATGAACAAAAAAGTTTTAGATTTGATTGTTGATGGTGAAAAATGGTCAAACATCAAGAAGGCCGTGCCTCTTTCACCCGACGACTCCATCTGCAAAGAATCCATTCTGCATAATGTTCTATGGTAGCTCTACTGTCAAAAGGGTTGCGAAGTTTGAGGAATTAATTCGTTTTCTCTATAATCAAGATGAGTTCTCAGGATACAAGGTATGCTCCTATGAATTTTTCTTCAATTCCTGGTTATCCCAGTAAAATACCTAATGTAAATTGGAAATCATGTCTTCCAAAATTCAAAGATGAAAATGGTGATGATGCTGCCATTCATTTATTTAGATTTCATAAGCATATATGTAAGCTGGGAGTGGGATGGAATGGATATTCTTTAATTAAATTGTTCATGGTCAGTTTAGGGGGATTTGCAAGGTCATGGTATGATGGATTTCCAGCAGGGATTTTATTTTCCCTTAAATACTTTCATACAGTATTTCATGAACATTTCAAAAAGTATTATCCTTCTTTGTTGTTACTTCAAGATTGTTGTACACATGATAAGGAGTTCATTGAAAATGTGAAAGACGAATGTGGTGATGATCAATATATGGATGAAGAGGTTTTGGATACCTTATATGAATACTCAGCTAAAAAATAAATACAAAACAACTGCCCTAACATTCAATAAAATTCCCAGCAGTTAGTAGTGTCTCCATTGACTGAAGTTGACATAAGCCAAAACTCTGATTCCACCAACTATTTGTCTTTCCCTGAAACTAATTATAGTTTGCATCACTATCATCTGTCTTTGTGTGACCAAGACAGAAGTTGTGACTATAAATCAAATCCTCCATAATATCTTCCAACTCCTAAAAATTTGCCACAAGAGGAAACTGCCTATGTCCAAGCTGAAAATACCCTTTTGCCGTAGTTTTTTCGAAATTATAATGTTTCTGTGGATGATTGTATAAAGAACTCCAACTTTGGAAAATGGCAATCTAATAATCCTTCCACATGTTTTGAAATTTCAAGTAAAAATGAATCAGACTTTGAATCAAGCCTTTAGAGGGAATATATGAGAGTTCAGAACTTGTTAATAAAGAAAATTCCATTACAATCCCAAATCAAAGGGCTGAAAACAAAGAAGACAGTAAGCCCAATGATATACATGAAGAATGTCATCATCCTGTTTCAAATTCTGTTAGTGGAAATATTATCCCAGCTATATATGATGAGCAGAAAGGTAATGTACAAGAAGAGGGTCATACCCATTTTACTTATGAAAAATGCAATCAGCATATTGGAAATTATGTTAATGATGGTTTTAAAGAATATTTCAGCATGCCTACATATGATGAATATGAGGATGACCACATGGATAGTGCACCTAAGGAACCAATAGTCTGCAATAATAGATGGGATTACCTAGAAGAAGGTGAGGGTCCTGAATGGGATATCTCCTCATGTTTTTCAAATCCAAAATCTCTATGCCAAGAAGAGTGTATTTCACCTGATTTTCTTGAAGAAAAGGAAGATCATAAATGGGACGTCTCTTCTTTTTCCTCCAATTCAGAACTTTTATGTCAAGAAGAGTTTATTGCACTTGAATTTATTGAATATATTCCCTGTGAAATACATGAAAATAATAAGTTTTCAAATTCTGAGATTTTGGATGAAGAAAGTGAGGTCTCATGTGCAGATTGTCATGAATACATTTTTCAAGGTTCCTTGGAAGGCCAGTGACAGTGGGAATGTGGAATTACAGTTAGATCATCCTCATTGGGATAAACAAAGGACATGAAATTTTGAATACTTCCATGGATTCTATGATCCAGTGGTTGATTATATGGAGTATTCTTATCATGACCAACCAATAATAGAAATTTTTGCAGGTTATCGTGATCTAGTGGTAGAATACATGGAGAAGCTTTGCAGTGGTAATGGTTGGTTATGTATTTATAGAAAATATCAAGTTCCTCATCATAACCTTTTGTCATTAAGTCTTTCATTTCTATTTTTGATCAAGCATGAGGAAAAATGTTGTTTATGGGATCATTTTCTTGATTGGATTCACTGGAAGTAAGAGATTACTTGAATGAGCATTGATTCTTAGTAAGTAGGGTATGTAGGTATGAATAAACTCGACATGGTGACTATTTCTTTCAGCAGTTTCCAGTTTCATTTTCAGTTTTTTAGTTTTGTTCCAACATTAGTTCAGTTTTTGTTTTTATAGCATGTTAGGGATTCCATAAAATTTTGGGAGCCACCCAATGGATTTGGAACATGGTCTACGGGTTTCTTTGCTACCTCACAGGGAGGATAGCATCCCGAGTTGGAGCCAGTTGTTAGCACCATTTCTCGGATAACTATTTAATGAAGTGTTTGGCCATCAAAAGGAGCAATAGGGTTATAAATTTTTATATCATCTGACCCTTAAGATCATTGATGAAGTTCTGCAGGTGTTGGAAGAAGTATTTCCAGGGTAAGAGTGCAAAAAACTAGAAGGAATTGTGATGTTTGACCTTGAAATGTGCATGAATGGGAAAATCCACCATTAGGAGAAATTGCTACAAGAAATGGATGGACCGGAAGCATCACAGGAAATATAAGATGACAAACATCATTTCCACCCAACGAAATCAGTATCGAAAGTGCTGAAGAGGTAAAAATTTGAAGTTATGAATGGAAGTTTTGAATTCCGCTCTTTGCATTTCGAGTTCCGTTTTCCTCTAGATCCAACGACCCAGATAACTTCTGCCCAGATCAACGGTGTGGAAAGGCGCAGAAGGGCAAAAATAAAAAATTGAAAAACACAAAGTTTATGGGTATTAAAGATTGAATTTCCGACTTCCGTTTTCTACGATCCAAGTTCCACTTTCCGCCAGATCCAATGGTCCAAAAATTTTCCACCCAGATCAACGATGCGGAAAGAAGGAGAAAGGCAGAAATTAGAAATCGAAAACACGAGGTTTCTAGGAATAAAAGTTTTAATTTCTAATTTTCGATATCTGCTAGATTGATGGTCCAAAAATTTTCCACCCAGATTGGCAGTGCGGAAATGCGCGTAAGGGAAAAAATCGAAAATCAGAAACCTTAAGAATTTGATCGTGAAAAGTTGATTTTTTGGGTTTCGTTTTTCGCTAGATCTAACAGTCAGAAATTATTTCGTGCAGATCAATGGTGCATAATGAATCATCAGGGTAGAAATCGAAAATCGAAAAATGAATATTTTGATCCTAAAGAATTTGATCTTTCGCTTTCCATTTTCTTCCAGATCCGACGGCTCAGAAAGTTTCCATCCATATCAACGATGCGGAAAGGCGCCGAAGGAAGGAAATAAAAAAAATCAGAAATACTAAGTTTTATTGTTGTGAAAATTTGAAGTTTTGGGTTCTTCTTTCTGCCAGAATCAATAGTTGAAGATGAATTCATTAGAATTCAACGGTGTAGATTGATCCCATAGACCATAGATTGACAGTGCAAAATGAATCTAGAGGGATGATCTACGGTCCAAAATGGTTTCCACAGGAAAATTGCAGAAGAGGAAAAACGTTGCAGGTCATGGCAGAAACCTTCTGAGGGGTTTTTTTCAGCGTCCCTACAGTCAAAATCCTCAACTAATTCATCATACGTGCCCCTACGCGTGTTTTAGTTTGATTTCCTAATCATGGTGGATCTACTAGATCATTTGTTTGTTATGAATTTCATTTTCATGTTGAAACTGATTTTAGCTCTGTTTCGAGGTTGGTCTCAGGAGCTTAGGAAAATTATAAATATGCCCTCCACAGAGTAAAAGGGGGTTCGAACCTGTGAGGATTTTGGGTTATGATTTATTGATATATTTTGCTAATAAAGTTGCAGAGCCGAATGCTTGTTGTTGTCGCAGAGGTTCCTGTGTGCTTTGTAGCTTACAGTCAGTTATTTTATTTTCCCTATGCATGTCTTCTAGTTAATCTCGCCATCATGTTTTCTTCATGCCTGGAATAAGTGTATGATAGCTTGAAATTCATATCGTATGCTTTGACTATCATTTTCAGGTATTCACCAAAGCCATCCCTCCAAAATTGATGCAGAATCCATCCTGTAGATGCTCTGTGTTGATGGATTGTTCATGTTCTCTCTTTATCACCAGACAAACAATTATTTGACTGTAACCAAGTGCTACCTTACCTCTATGTATCTTCACCTACAAACTATTATGTAATCCATCTATAATTTGTGACTCCATAGCTCAATTGTGCTTGCCCTATTTCAACCACTACTAGATTTGATTTTATTTTTATTTTTAAAACCGGCCTTGATTTAAATCTGTTGAGAGATCCCTCTCTGGAAAGGTAGAAGCCAGATCTCCTTTTCTAAATTGTTTTTGTTGTTGCCTTGGGGTTCACCCTCCACAAACTTGGGTGTAATTCTGAGTGCTAACACATGGCATATGATATTGACCTTTGTTTGACCAAGTATGAGAAAATTTGGAACTAAGGGAAACAACAGGGAATTAATGGAACCCACAAGAAGTTTTCATTTGGCTTGTGGATCCATTGGCTCATGGATTCTTTGTCATTATTAATAGCCCAATGCTTTTCTTCCCAATTTGTTGGAAGTTGAAATGACACATGAAATCACTGAAGAAGAGTGCTAAGGCTCAAATCACAAATTAATGGGGCCTATATCCTTGTGAACTTAGAAACTAGATTCTTCAAGTTTTGATTGATGAATAAGATGTGAGGAAGGAAATATCAATCAGATTTTCCCTGAGTATTTTTGCAAAACGTACATGCAACAAAGCTATGTTTTTGATACTAATTATAATTTTTTGGTACAAATTAGCTTGATTTGTGGATCTTGGCACTGTCTTCTTTTGCTTTACCTTTCAAAACATATTTCAACATACTACACATATTTTCCTGTTGTAATAATTTCATGTTAGGACCCATCAAATAAATATATGTATGTTTATGAAAATAACAAAACAAAGTGAGAGTAAGGGCGCACCACTTGAAGGCAGAGGTCTCAGGGTCAAACCCACGGGCCTCTCCTTTTGTTGCACGCTTTATAAAAAAAATGATGAAGCGACTCTCTCTGAAATGCGGCTAGGGTTTCCATAGCCACCGCCTCCCTTGTTGTGCAGCCCTCTGGCTGAAGGCATTTGGATCTTAGTTCACCTTTAGTGTTGAAGCAATCCACTATGACATCATTGTTTTTTTGGATGCGGCTCCTGGTTTCTACGTTGGTGTTTGTTTGGCTACCGCTCTCACAAGTTCTTAGGCCATGGGCTCTCTTGACTAGCTCAAGGCCTTCAAGGCCCTAGTTTAAGCTATCATTCATTAGGAAGCTTCTCATACACCCTCCAAGTTCATGAAAAAGATGGACAAGATCCATTCTCTGGATCTCTCTCCTACAGATCCATGCCAGAAAGCACTCATCCTCTCAGAGAAATCCCTCATAGGAAATTTTATAGGATTGTGGCCCTATTCGGGTACACAGGGTACTCCCAAAAGACTGAACACCTTCAAATACCACTTCACAAAAACATATCACAGATCAACACACCAATTTTTGTCACATGGTTAAAACCCTCGAGAGGGAAAAATTCCATGGCCCCAACCAAATAGCTACTTTGAGCAATTTATTATGCAAAGGAAAGAAAGTTACATGAGCTTCTCATATTCCATCAACTAGCCAAGGACCTTCTATGCTCTTTAAATAGAGATCATAGACCAATCGGATGTTAAGCCATGGATCAATGGTAGGTATGATCTAAGAGAAGTTGAACCGTTGAATCACTCTATGTCTAGAACATATCGTCACCATCGGATTAGAATATTTACAAATGCATACTAATGCATACTAAATAAACACACTTTTACCTAACAGATATATTACACAAGTTGATCTTAACTAACTCCTAAGTGTATAAATATCCTAACATCCCCCCTTAAGAACAACTTGGGATAGGATTGAAGGATTTACAAAAGTGACACTATTAGGAGAAGGAAGGAGGCATTAGAGCCTATCCCCCTTTAAGGACACATTCCTGAACTCCTAACATAGACTGAAGTTTAGAAAACTTCGCTTCTGTAAGAGACTTGGTGAAGATGTCTGCAACTTGATCATCTGTAGGGAAATAGAGCACTTCAATAACATGACCATGAACAAGATTTCTAATGAAGTGCATGTGTAACTCAATGTGTTTTCTACGCTGATGTAGAACTGGATCTTTGGCAAGTTTGATGGCACTTTGATTGTCGCACCAAAGTGGAGTAGTTTGTTGCTGCTTGAATCCAAACTCTAAAAGGATCTGTCGAAGCCATAAAGCTTCCTGACTGGCATTAACTGCGGCTCAATATTTTGCTTCTGCTGAAGAAAGAGCAAGAGCTTGTTGTTTCTTACAAGCCCAAGTAACAGGTCCAGATCCCAGACTGAAAACATAACCTGCAGTAGACTTTCGATCATAAGGATCGTCGGCCCAATCTGAATCAGTGAAACCAACCAACAAAGTTTCCCCCCCTTGTACTATAATGAATCCCAAACTGAATTGTACCTCGAATATATCGAAGTATTCTTTTTGCTGCTTTCCAGTGACTTTCATGAGGAGTTTGCATATAACGGGAAACACAACCAATGGCAAAGGAAAGGTCAGGACGGGAATGAGTCAAGTATAAAAGACTACCAACAAGCTGACGATACAAGGTGGCATCTACTTCAGGGGAAGTACAAGTGGCAGAAAGTTTGACTCCAGATTGGAAGGGAGAAGGGGCTGGTTTACAATCTTCCATGTGTAAGCGACGAAGAAGGTCACAAGCATACTTAGACTGGGAAAGAAAGATTCCTTCTTTGGTTTGCAAGACTTGGAGACCAAGAAAATAATGCAAATGTCCTAAGTCTGACATTTCAAAATTTTGCTTAAGACTGGATTTCACATGGGTTATAAGGTTAGGGTCACTACCAGTAAGGATAAGATCATCAACATAAATAAAAAGTATGATGAGATGGTTTCCTACTTTCTTGGTATAGACATTGGGGTCAGAATGGCATCTAGAAAAACCAATGTCAAGGAGAAATCTATCTATTTTGGCATACCATGCTCTAGGAGCTTGCTTAAGGCCATATAAGGGTTTCTTAAGGAGACAAACAAGGCTAGAGTTATTCTAAACATATCCAGGAGGTTGTTCCATGTAAATTTCCTCATGTAAATCATCATGTAAGAGGGCATACTTGACATCCATTTGATGGACTTCCCAGTTATGTAAGGATGCAAGGGAAAGAACAAGGCGGATGGAGTTCATTTTTGCTACAGGGGAAAAAGTTTCATTGTAGTCAATCCATTCAACTTGGGAAAAGCCTTTGGCAACTAACCTTGCCTTAATTATTTAAACACTTCCATATGATGCATACTTAGTTCTGTAGACCCATTTACATCTGACAAGTTTTCTTCCTTTTGGAAGAGGAACAATATCCCAAGTATCGTTCGCCATTAAGGAACGATATTCTTCATCCATAGCTGCATCCCAATCTGGATTTCCTGAAGCTTCTGCAAAAGTTTCTGGATCATGATTCTTGGAAACTTGAGACAAAAGAGAAGAGGCTCACTGAAACTGAGAACGTGTTCGACGTTGATCTCTAGGATCACCGGCAAGATCACCAACTGCTTCACATGTTGAGCGAACCTATCGAGGAAGTATTGGTGCTGGTGCAATTGGAAGAACATGAGCAGGCGGAGGTGGATTTTCATCCTCACTATCATCATCATAAAATGGAGTTGGAGACCTGTCAAGGAAGCTAGAAGAAGAATAAGAAGAAGGCACAATCGCTGAATCAGGCTCGCAGGCCAAAGATGGCACACCCGCCAAGTTAGGCTCATAGGCCAAGAAATTTTCATCAAATTTAACATCTCTTCTAATGATTATATCATGAGAATGTGGCTAAAGAATTATATAACCTTTTACATCTTCAGAATATCCAACAAATATGCACTTTTCACTTTTAGGCTGCAATGCTTTCCGTTTTTCATCCGAAATGTGAGCCCATGCTTCACAACCAAACACACAAAAGTGACTTACATTTGGTTTAATTTTACTCCATGCTTCTTCCGGTGTTATAACCTGTAAAACTTTAGTGGGTGTGCGATTAACTATGTAATTTGCACAATTTATGGCCTCAGCCCAATATTGAAGACTTAGTCCCTTAGATTGGATCATGCAATTAACCATTTCTTTTAAAGTGCGGTTCTTCCTTTTAGCTACACCATTTTGTTGTGGTGTATATGGAACAGTGTGTTGTTGTTGGATTCCTTGTTTAGTGCAAAAAGTAGTGAACTTGTTGTTAACATATTCTCCTCCATTGTCAGATCTTAACTTAATAATTTGATGACCAGATTATTTTTCAACAAGAGCCTTGTAGGCTAAGAACATGTTAAATACTTCGCTCTTAAGTTTTAGGAAGTAAACCCAAGTGTGTCTGGAGTAGTCATCAATGAAAGTTAATAAATATTTGAAACCAGAAAAGGAAGCAGATGGAAGAGGGCCACACAAGTCACTATGCACAAGCTCCAAAGGAATCGAGGTGTGCCAAGAGGCACGTTTGTCAAAACTGTCTCGATGATGTTTTTCGAGTACACAACCGGAACAAACACCATCCTTGCAAGGTACCAGCGGAATACCTGTCACCATATTGTCTTTACATAGTTGTTGCAATGAGGGATAATTTAAGTGACCAAATCGC
This sequence comes from Pseudotsuga menziesii, assembly GCA_001517045.1. Classification (NCBI taxonomy): domain Eukaryota; kingdom Viridiplantae; phylum Streptophyta; class Pinopsida; order Pinales; family Pinaceae; genus Pseudotsuga; species Pseudotsuga menziesii. The sequence continues at coordinate 96,045 of LPNX010101664.1, read as the reverse complement.
TCATGCCAAAGTTTGCGCAAGTTATCACTATGAGTAACAAAAACTGAAGGAAAAGGTGATGACCCAAAGTTGTTAAATTTGTACAACCTGGTAATATCATCAACAGTTCTAGTAGCAAGGATATTTTGAGGATTTTTAAAATCCTTGATTACAACTTGGTGAGGTGTAAACGTCACAGTTTTACCTTCACTTGAATGGGTAATTTGATAGACTGATAACAAATTGCAGGAAATTTTTGGAACACATAGTACATCACTGAAATGACCATTCTCTACTGGAACTGTTCCAGATCCTACAACACTTAGAGATCTATTATCACCAACAAATATTTGTTTGGTGTTACATTCATGCATAGTAGAAAATATGGCTTTATGCTTAGCCATATGATAAGATGCTCCAGAATCAATGAGCCATTCAATTGAAGTAGAAGAAGAAGATGCAGTATAAGAGTAACCAGAAGCACAAAGTGCATGTCCATGAGAGTTATATTCTGAAGACAAATCTAGGCTGATGTGGTGCTTCTTCATTGTTGCTTCCAAGGCTTCCATCTTCTTAAAACACTTAGATTCATCATGATTAGCTTTCCCACAAAAATTGCAATGGCGCTCAGTCTTCTTTCCTTTCTGCTTGGATCCTTTGTCATTTTTTAAAGAAGGAGCTGACTAAGAGGGTTTGGGACCCTTGTTGTTTTGCTTATTATTGCGGAAATTATGTTTCTTGGGAGGCTTGGACTTTTCTTTTTGTTGGGACAATAAGTCTTTCCCAGATGTATCTGCATTGTTAATTATTCCAAGATGAATGAGATTATCTTGCTCTCTAATTAAGGAATCACAAAAGGATTCAAGGCTAGGCTCTTGATAGCTAGCTACAGTCAAGGATTCTTTCATGGAGTAGAATGTAGATACAAAAACAGAATATGCAGGTCCAAGTTTGGAAAGAATATGATAAATACATTGTTTGTCTTCTTTCTTAATATTGCATTCTGAAAATAAGAGTTTAAGAGTTTTATACTTAGATAAATAGTCTTGAATGCATGAAAAATCATTTAGATTCAAGGAAATCAACTCATTCTCAAGTTGATGACCCCGAATTTCATTGTGTTTACCAAGCATATATTCCAACTTTTCCCAAGCTTTATCAGGTTCATCAATGTCAGATATGTGGAATCGCAAATCAATAGAGATTTCCATCCCAATCAATCCACGAGCTTCATCACATCTATTTGCCCATTTAATTTTCTTATCATCATCAGTGGGTTCTGTTTCTTTCCCTGAGGTTACCCTGAAAATTCCCCTACTTCGTAGAACATCTTCCATACGAGATTTCCATGAGAAATAGTTAGAACTTGTAAGCATAATATCACAAGGGGCGGCCATACTGTAAAATAATGGCTGAAAGAACAGAAACTAACTATTTGGATGCAAAGAGCTCGAAAAAATATGCGGTTTTAAAAAAAAGCGGCACTTAAAACGGATTTTGGATGATGAAGTTATGCTTGATCAAAGAAAATGTTGAAGATGTCCCCAATAGTGACGTGGCAGATATTAACTTGACCAACAAAAAAAGGAAGCCCCCTCTTCCCAAAATCAACCTTTGACAATAATTTTTACAATAAAGTTGCTTTGAAGTGAATCACTTTTGTAGAATAAGCGATGTTCACTTTTACAATAATGTGACTTTTAAATAGTGCATCAATAACTTAAAATACTTAAGTGACTCACTTTTATTTTATTTTATTTATGTGAGATGCACTTTTACAATAAAGTAACTTGAAAATAAAAATTGCATGCACTAAATAGTAGCTTGATAAGACTTGAACTCAAGACTTATCAAGGTGTAAAGCAACTTTGGACCAAGTGAGATAAGTTTAAAAGGTACATAAAATTATGGAAAGAGGAAGGGGGATTTTTTTTTCTTACTCTTCTCACTCATTTTCCGTGCTTGCTTTCTTTTCCTGCAAATCACAAAAAAAAAATGAAAAACAAAAACAATTTTTTTTTCCACACAATGGGGTTAGATCTTGGTTAGCTTACCTGGAAAGTCTACATTTTCAAGTTTTCTCACTGTTTCTGATTTTCCATGATCGCACAAGGTGCATGGCAAAGAGCATACGTAGCCAAGAAGACAAGAAAAAAAGCTTTCCCTTACTGTTTTTGATTCGCCGCGATCGCGTAAGGTGCACAGTAAAGAGCATATGCAGTCAGGAAAAACAACAGTCCGAGAATAAAACATAAAATATCTAATAATAAAATGATCAAATATGAGAGATTTAAAAAAAACAAATCCACCAGTGTAACATTATACCTTCAGATTTGCCGAAATGGGTGTTTCTGGAGCAAACAGAAACAGTTTTCGATGAAACAAAAACTATTTCCCAATGAAAACGGCACTTCAGATGCAATGGAACAGCTCCCATAGGCCATAAATGCATAGAAAATCTAGAACCAGAAACCCTTTTAAATTTTCGGCAACACCGGTTCTAGATCTTGATCAAAACCGAAAGCGGCTCTTCATAAAAGCTCTGATACCATGTTTGGGTACACAGGGTGATCCCAAAAGACCGAACACCTTCAGATACCACTTCAAACAAACAAATCATAGATCAACACACTGATGTTTGTCATGTGGTTAAAACCCTCGAGAGGGAAACAGTCCACGGCCCCAGCCAAATAGCTACTTGGAGCAATTTATTATGCAAAAGAAAGAAAGTTACATGAGCTTCTCATAATCGATCAACTAGCCAAGGATCCTCTATGCTCTTTAAATAGAGATCATAGACCAATCGAGTGTTAAGCCATGGATCAATGGTAGGTATGATCTAAGAGAAGTTGAACCGTCGGATCACTCTATGTCTAGAACATATGGTGACCGTTGGATTAGAATATTTACAAATGCATACTAATGCATACTAAAGAAACACACTTTTACCTAATGGATATATTACACAAGTTGATCTTAACTAACTCCTAAGTGTCTAAATATCCTAACAGGCCCATCCTAAGGTGGTGGAGCTCTAGATTTCAAAACATTTGAACCCTATTCTGCAAGGACAGGTCTCTCTCTTCACAGCTAGAAGGCATTTTTTTGTTTTCCTGTTTCTGAATAAAGAAGAAAGAGATTTAGTCTTTTGATCAGGTCCCTTCTTCATGGGATAGAGAGGGATTTTCTTAGCCCCATGGACCCTGGGGTTTAACATAGAAGTAGAGATTACTATCGCTCCAGTTTGGGTAATATTGCTTAACCTCCCACTTCATCTTTGGGGAAAAAGCACTCTGGTGGACATTGGTAATAATCTAGGATGCTATCTTGATAGTGCAGAACCAAAAGGGGGGCAGTTCAGATGTGCTTTCATCTATGTAGAGGTAAATCTAGAAAAAGGGCTTCCAAAGTCCCTAAAACTCACTTTAGGAGATTGGAGTCACATCCAAGAACTGGACTATGAGCAGATTCCATTCAAATGCAACTTTTTTCATGTATACAACCACTTCGCCAAGAGCTTCCCCAAGCTTGAAGAATCACAGAAACCAGAATATCCCTCTGCTCCAAAAGAAGCAGAGTTCCAGACGGTCACTAATTGATGTCATCCTCCCTGACAAAAGGAGCCTCAAGATTCTCAGCATAAGGGCTCACCTCAAGATCCTTATCCTTTCGCAAAATCTCCAATGCTGGAAAAAAAAAACAAATTTGAATTTATCCAGCAAGTCGAGGCACATGAATCTGAAGCAACGGATGTTCCGGTGCAGGGAAAACCCCTAGGTCCCCCCAGTCCGTTGGAGATAGTTCCTAAATAAGATTCTCCAAATCCTGCTTCTTCAGGTTCTATAAAATACCCCAAAGCTTTGGATTATGAGACTTCAGCCCATGTAGGATTGGAATCCTTAGTCCCTTCCTCTAGGTCAGAGGGATCTCTGATTCTGAATACTTCTCAGCCCCTTCTCCTCCCCTCACCAGAGGGAAAAAGACAAATAAAGAACGTAGAGAAAAGGAATCAGCCTCAAATATTTGCTCGGGCTCTTAGAAGCGAATTGACTCTTTCATTAAGGGGCATCTCACCTCCCCATATAATTAATTTTTTGTTTCTATATCGTTCTTTGCTCACAATTCGTGAGAGTTTACTCATGCAAGCAATCGTTTTCTCAAAAAATACCTGGAAGCAATTGGGACACCCCTCTCAAAGTATTCATAATAAGGATGACAACACTATTAGAGATCACCAACCTTCTTTTTTTGAACTTCCCCTTTGTATGCTTGGCTGGGCTACAACCTTTTTAATCAATTCAAAATTTCTCAGTTTCTGTTAAAAAAAAATAACAAAACGAAGCTAAAAAAATACAGTTTGAGAAGTTTGTCTCAATGAATAAAAACAACAATAATAATGAACATTTTACAATTGATGAAATTTTTTAATTTAACAATGTAAATTACAATAATATTCAAGTAAAATAATTGGTAATAAGAGATCACCCGAGGAAACATGGAGAACCACAACACTATGTATATAAGGCCATCAATCACATCAAAATGACAATTTTTCCTTCGAAATATGAAAATGTTTCCCAAGGCTATCTGTAACAAGTTCCAATGGATGAGTCAAATAAAAATAGTAAAATTTAAACACTGGTCAAAGAGAAATAGTAAAATTTAACACTACAATTATAGAAATAACTATTTTTAATGTATAATTCCTTACCATTCATTGAGCTCCTCTCTGTTTCAAGAATAGTTTAATATTCTCTATTAAACAGTACCAACCACATGAAGATGGAATCTCTTATGGCCCTTCCCCCCCTCACATCACTCTCAATTTCCCAAAACCAATGCATCTACTTGCAAATAAAAATTTAGTGCAAAGTCATTCATTCAATAGATGGAATAAACATTCATTAAACAATTCATTAAATCAATCATTAAACCATCCATTTATTCAATAGATAAAAAAACATTCATTAAACCATTCATTAAACCATTCATTCATTCAATAGCCTATAAAACCATTCATTAAACCATTCATTAAATAGCGAAAACAACCATGCACGGCATTGTATTATAATAAATAATTACTCAAAATTTTTTCAGTCACTTCTTTTTTACTTTTCTTCTCTTTACAAAATGAGCAAGAAGCGCATCTTCCAGAATTTGTTGTTCAGTTCCTAGTGCTTCATCAACTTGTCTTGATGTCTCCCTACTAGATTTCTCGCCACATGAATCTTGCAGCAAGGGGCTCGAAATTGATGCAATAATGTGAAAATGTTGCATTAAATTATTTTTGTTTTATAATTACAAGCATTTCATTTAAAAATACACTACAAAGGTGTTTTTTTACCTGGCATGGGCACATCATGTTCTTCATTATCCTGTCCAGGCTCAACCTGTACAGTGTGGCCATCTACATGCTCTACAGTTGAAATATGGAGAACTCAAAAGTACAATTAATGTTCACCATCTACAATTATCTATACAAAAAAATATCATATTAATAAATTCATTACCAGGCATTGAAGCATGATCTGCAACTGGTTGGTTTACATCATCGACATTAAGGGGATCATTGCTTTTCTGCTCAAAACATAATAATTTTTTTTATGTTAATTGTTTATAATGAATAGATTACATGACAATTGATAAATTTTCATTAAACTATATAGTTTTTATATACCTATGCACCAGATGAATCACTAGAAGACCATGTATGCCTAGATAAGATTTTTCGGTATTCAACAACAGCTTCAAAGCCGTGTTGGAATCCAAGTTTCAATTCTTCCTGAGTGGGCACTTCTTTGAATCAGTTGACCTACATATTTGCATAACGCCATTAATTTTATATTTTGCACTGGATTAAAATGAAAATAATTGTTTATTTATTATTTGGATGCAGTATCAGGTTTTCGATACTTACAAATTGTGCCATCGAATTCGAAAAAACACCAAGCCCAAGCTTGTGTTGACCAATTTTATCCAGTCTTTCCTTTGTGGCCTTTGATGTGTCTCACAGCCTAATCAAGTGTTGAATTATGTTAGATGTTCCAAATTTGATATAAAAATTAATAATAATAAGGCTTACCATTACATTGTGGAAAGTATTGCATACCTCCCTGTGCCTGGTGGTATCTTTCCTGCTTTTCTCGAAGCCCTCTCTTTTCCATCTTCCACTAGGAATTTCCACTCCCTTGATGGAATCATTGGAGGGCCCTCATACCTAGGGTTGTTTTCTAGGTGAACCCTATACTGGTATTGGAAAATCTTCATATGTTTTCCAAACTTCTTTAGGACCTTCGTTGTATCGAAGGTATCTTTTCCGAACAGGCCAACCAACTAATTAGTCAACTCATCGTTTAAATATTTTATCTGCATGTCCCACCTTGTATTGATGGTGGGCCTGAATATCTCCATGGTCAAATCATTTATATTTTTATAAAATACATCATTTCCTGCAAAATAATCATGCCATCATTAGTTTAGAAAAAAGTTTGTATCGGTATATTACAATCAAATTATAAACACTAAATTGAAAAAACTATAATTACCTGGAATATTCTCTATCTTTATTGGAACGATTTCCTCGTTCACCAAAAATGTTGTCACTATTGAACCCATGCTAGTGACATGGGAAGATCCATGAAATGATGCTTCAGCATTAGCATTAGTATCAGACTCTGCCTCCACTCGTTCTTCTGCACGATCAGGTGTGTGTCGGTCAACAACGACTGCACCCTCTGCTGGCCTCGGGGGTTTCGTAGAATGTGTTTTCGACTGTTCAGTCAAAAAACGGGTGCAGTATGTGGTGTACGTGGAGTGGTTTTCTCACTGGTCCTAACACCATCTTCACCGCCAGTGTGTGGTCGCAGAAAATCCTGTAAATACAAACCATTCAATTATAAGTTCACTATCATATAAAATTAAAAATTATAATGTTCTAAATGAATTCATATTATGATTCCATAACTTACTTTCAAGGCCCAATATCTTTGCATACACACTTGTACCTTTGCTTTGATCGCATCTGTCTGCGAAATTATGAATAGCAGATGAAGCATATCCGCATAATTTTTTTCAAGGTTTTCTCTAGCAGCTTCTCTGGGTTTATAGAAGAACCAATGTCAGCATTATTCAACAACTCATTGACATCAAAATCTATGGACTGCTGTGTTGTTGTTTCATAAGATGAATCATTTGTTTGCAACAAAAATATATAAAACATTGCTTACTTATTGAAGCAATATTCTAAGAAAAAAATATATTAACATAAAATATCTATCATGATAGATTCCTAGAATTACATCTAAGTTTACCTGATGCCTAGGCAATGGTGCGGTTTGATCAACAACTAAGTTCTTTCCCCGATCATCCACCTGCAAAAAAATAGACAACATTATCATAATGAACACAACTATAAAAACAAAAAAATACATAACAAAATAAACATTATGCTACATTTTATATATGTGTACAATTTTGAAGTATTTAAACGGTAGAATTACATTTAGGTTTACCTATTGCCCCGAGGCTGCAGTTGTGTGATCAACAACCGGGTGGCTTCCTCGATCAACATTCTGCATGAAATATTGATAAGATTATATAAACCAATCGAATATACTATTTAAAAAACATAACAACATAACTGTTTGTACATATTAAATTTGTACAATGGCATCAATGTATACCTTCTTCCTCGAGGAAGGTCTAGTAACATCTATTGTGAGGGATGTGCCCCTGAAAAAAAATGAATCAAAAACATACTAAAAATTACCTAACGAAACCAAAATACTCACTAAAACAATTTAATAACATAACATTTTGATGTATACTTGTTTCCTCGAGGATGGTGTACTCCTCTCACTAGCTGCTGGGGTGATACGCCCCCGATCACCTCCCTGCAAAGTCAACATAGGAAATTTAATAAAAAACTATAATGATTTTCTAATGAAAAAACCTTAAAGATGTTAAAATAATTAATAAAATGTTGGGTAAATTGTTGGATGTACCACATCCATACTAACCGTGTTTGTATCTACTTGATTCAAATTGTAATTAATAAGTAGCTCTTCCCCAACAACTATTGATTTAATGGCACATACAAAGACACGGTTTCCTTCATGCCCCTCAAATATGCAGTTGGGTTTCTTATGTGTAGACCCTCGTTGTGTACTGTTTATAAACCCCGCAATATTCCCAGTTGTCTTTCGTCTTTCGTCAATGTACAACGTTGCTCCTTTATTTTGATTTTTTTCTTTTAGTTGTAAATAATTTGCTGAAAACCCATATCTACGCATAATTCATTTATATTGGACCAGGAACATCCAATCATTGTAGTTGTAAGAGGGTGCAACATACTCCATTAATTATGGATATCTGTCGTAACCGACCTTTATGCCATCCATGCAAAACAACTCCAATCCATGTAATGACGACAGTGCAATTCTATATCTCCTCTCATTTTCACAAAAATAAGTGTTGACTTGAGGAATATCCCTAGGTACCCATTGTTTCACTATATTTTTGTACCTTAAGGGAACCTCGATGTCTCCTATTGTCTCATCATCATAAGAACATGACCCCCCTCCCGCGAGAAACAATTCCATGCATTTATTGAATTTTATTCCGATCTTCTGACATCTAGTTGATCTATCCCATGTAGACCTACTATATGTCTCACTTTCCTCTAGCCTTCCTAAACCCCCCTCACTCAGAGAATACAGGTCTGACAAATACATGTTTGGTTCTACCTGCACCATGGCTAGAAAAAACTTGGCAAATAAGAGCAAAATACCAACAAAAATTTGGATAGACTTATATGCATGACATAATAGTGATATTATTATCTTGAATAATATCAATAATTCTCTAGTATAACAGTTCATCACATAGTCCTTTAAAACGATATAGATATCAAGTGGCTCCATAGCTAATGTTTCAATCAATTTATATCAAAATACAAACTATGTTTTTGACAAAATTTGTAGGTGTAGCTTTTTAAATTTATTTTGTTTCCTCACCAAAAATATTAGAGACTGGTTTACAGATCTCAATATATATAATAAAATGATTTTCTAATATTTTGTAACTTTTTTTCAGAATAAAAATAGGCGTTCCTTGATATTCAATAGTGAATCAAAGGTAACTTGTACAGTCCTGACAATAAGTCATTCTAGACGCGAGTGGAGATAAGTATGAAAAAATTTCCCAAGGGGAGGGACGGAACCCACAATACCAAGATGACTGAAGTAGCAATACCACAGGGAGAACATAAGGATCCCAAACAACTTATCCAAGGAGGCATCGAGGGTGGAGAAAACACACCCCTGGGGGATGAAAACAAAATCTATATCCCCAGCTAAAACAATAAAGATGCTAATGTACCCCATAGTCGAAAGAACCAAAAAATACTATTCCACATAAATAAAAAAATCTCTTAAAATAGTTGTATCATTCCTTCCTCAATGATTTCTCCTTCTAAAAGTTACGAGAAGGAGAGGAGGCCAACCTTCATATTCAATGCTTCCTTGAATAAACGGTCTACACTCATAGTGTGCTCCCTGTCGATATGCCTAAAGTCATATAACCCATGAATTGAAGTCATCTATAGTATATCATATATGTCAGATTTAATGGATATCCGAAGACAAATTTCACTACATAGATATTGGAAATCCGACGAAGTCTCCTTCATAGAGGTCGAAATTTCCAAAATGAAACATGGACTTGCAGCTAGCCCCAACAACTTATTCATTTCTTGGGGAAAATTAAATCTTGATTGGTGGCATGGTATGCCACCATCTTCACTATTGGACCATGGCCCCATTGAATAATTTTATATTTTTAAATTACTCAACAAAAGTGGACATTAATTATCCCAATAGTTTTTAATTTTGGGTTGAAATCTTGTTGTGCTAACCCATTGAAGCCTAACTTACAAATATTAACCAACTCTTACAAAAATCAAATATCCATTTATCACACTAACCATCGCATACCAATCCCATACTCCTTACCCCACTAACATTTTACCCACTAATATGTAATCCACTAACCCCTAACTCCTAACCTCCTAACCCACTAGCCCACTAACTCCTACTCCCTAACACCTATCTCACTAACCACTAATTAGTAACATGTAACTATAGCACTAGCATATAATCATCTAATGTACTGATTACTAATCACTTAACCCAACAATTGGTAACCCCTAACCCACTAAGAATTAACCCCTAACCTATTAACCCACTAATTGTTTTTCAATTCCACTAACACACTAATTTTTTTTAGCCCCATTAACCCACTAATTTACTAACCATGTAACACACTAGAACACATTACTCCACTAAATCCTAACTCACTAATGATTAATACATTGATCCCTCACCCCTAACTGATAAAACTATTAACCCCCGCCTTCTAATTCACTACCCCACTCATCACTAAACTAATAACCCCCACCACATTGTTGGACACACTAGGCACATAGAGAGGGGGGGTAAATAAGTATGTGCATACTTTATTACTTTTTTCAATTTTAACAATCAACAACTAATTCATCAATGCATTATTCTACCATTTACATAATCGTTTCATAAACATCTACCACTTCATCATTTATAAATTATAAGTATATGAATCAAGGAGTCATAACAAGAACCATAGCACAAGAGAACAAAACACCATATGATTTTGTAATCATTTTTTATTTGTTTTGGAACGACTACAACCATGAGGTAAAATCGTCACCTACTGATACAAAGAGAACCTACTCTTAATCCAGGACGCTGCCTATTTTTCTTAGATCCTGCTAAGGAGGGTTTGCGGTATCCTAACCTCAAAAGAAAGACAATATTGCTTTTACAATTACACCTCACTGTCTCAACATACTCATCACACACACATATCACTATCAAGTGCGCGCTTTACCTCATCATATTTTTTCCACGTCATCACTGTCATATTAAACATCATTCTGAGGCATATCATTGTCAAGTCAGCACATCACTGCCATACTCAAGCATATCATTGTCAAGGTAAGCATATAATACTTGTCAAGTCCACCATTATCAAGGTAACACAGTCAAGCATTCACTATGTCATCATGGAAACCGCTATCATCAACATCATTGTCTTCATGATAAGGGTTATCGACCTTCTTCAAGATATTTTCAAACTTCAAGGTCCTTTCCTCATGCACTGTCAACCTTTTCTTCAAGATTCAGATTGGGACTTCATCACAGAAGGAGGTCTAGGATGTAGGACTATCAAGCACTTCAAGAGTCATGGACTTGGGCTGCTAGCTTGTACTTGTTCTACTGCTGATGATTGCCGATGGTTTCAAAGGCATGTGCTGATACAACCCTTGAAGAGTTTGGGTTTGCAATTATTCTCAAGTTATCATACTTCCATCATAGTGTTTTAATGTGACACGTTGGGACTATGGAAGAAGTTCCTAACACCAATCAATTTAGGACTAAGTGTGTTATGTTATAATCCCAAAAACGGATTGTGTTCCACTTGTCAAGTTCAAAACTCGAATAGTGTATCAGCTTGTGACTGTTTTGGATCTATGGAAACCCTTGGTCTATTTACAATATAAAACCCTTTTATGTCACTCGTCGACTGTGGGAAAAATCCTCCAATCACAGTCATAACTCAGACTTGTAGCAAGAGAGGCCATCAATAAATATTGCTCAAAAGAAGGTTGTTTCCATCATAGAGTCGTCATCGTCAAAGGGTTGTCATATTCAAGCGTTCGGGACTGTTTTAAGCTTACTGTTGCTACCAGCAAGTCATCAAGTTCATAATTTTCTAATTCATTCCTCAACATGCTCCAAAAAATAAGATACCATGCATTGTCAAAAGGTCAATTCTCCCTTAGTCATGAGTACTGGTTGTACTGCTGCTTTCCATGAATTCTACCTCAGACAGTTATGAAAATATCAGAGTAACTCCATTGAATTCATGCCATGCTATTTTTGCCAATAAGTTAGGGAACCAAAAAAAACAAAAGAAAAACAAACTGCTGCAAAATGTTTCCTCAAGAATAGTCTGAAAACCAGAGAGAGATCATCCTTCTTCAACCCAACAACTGCTCCACAAAGTTTTCCTCAGTAGGCTGCCCGAAATTCCTCAGAGCTCCCACGAAATTTCACATTTCAAAATTAATTTTGATGGGGTATTTATAGTGATTTTTCACTATAATTTGGATCTGACTTGTCCAAAAAATTAATTTAATTTTCTTTTTGAATTTTGGAGCCGATTTGCTAAAACAAATATTAATTTTTATTCTTTTTATTTTAATCAAAATTTATTTATCAAGCTGATTGGTATGAATGCACATGTAAATTGTTTGCTCGTCATTCAACAAAATTCCAATTGAACTCTACCTCCAACCATTTTGATGGCCAAAATACCACAAGGAAAGTATCAACAAGCTACAAGGAAGGTGGGTTTAACACTTCAAGAAT